>JXCR01133052.1:462274-480510 GCA_002079205.1 Phalaenopsis hybrid cultivar
ATGTTCAAAACTAAAACTAAGCCAGGAGGTGCTACTACGAAGAGGCTCGGAGCAAACATCGTGGGCAGCGCGGCAAAGGATAACTTCAAGATGAATCTGCAGCAACAAAACATTTTCACATCACTTACACATTTTTCTTTAGTTTAAATAACCCGTAGGACCATTTCTTTAGGCTTTTTGCACACCTCTATTGTGTATTTATAAGTCCTAACGTTTTAGGATTCCGAGGTTACCGTATGGTACGGTGTAAATCCTCCCATCCTTTAGGCTATTTGCACAGTCTGATGTCGTGCAAATATAAGTCCTAAATCTTAAATAATTTGCAGAATTAAAATATTAAATAATCATCACTTCAAAGACATAAAGCCGAACATTAGGATAGTTGGGACATCTCCGGGGTTTCTCCTGGATCTGTGCATAAAGCCGAACAATAGGATAGTTGGGACATCTCCAGGTTTCTCCTGGATTCTGTGATGTCCACATACTTTCTTTCTATTTGGATTCTTTAAATAATTGTTCATATTTTGAGCCATTCCATTTGATTTTCCTATGTCCAATCGTGAAAACCTAAACTTTGAAATCTTGAAAACAAAACTACCTGATCTTAATCGAGAGTCTTCTTAAGTGATTTCGATCATTTAAGATGTAATTAACTATAGGGGCTTGCCTCTATAGGGAACCAGGAACCCAGATAAAATAAACCCTATCTAATTTTTTATGTTAGATAGGGGAACTTGTTGGCCTTTTTATAAAAATATTTCGCAGACCAAACGGATGTCACAAATTGTTTAGTCTAGATGATTGAATCCCTATTATAAGTGATATATTTAGTCTTCGGGATAAATGTATTGCTTGTGGTACTGTATTAAATCATCTAAACTATTTAAAAATGTGAGATTCGTTTGGTCTCACTTATTTTAAAAATTAAAATGTTACTCCTTTCAAAAAGTTGTATTTATATTTAAATTATTTTCAAAATCACAAAATCATCACCTTTTCAAACTACGAAAGTGAAGTTGAACATAAAACGGCCGACAATGCTACACAAGAAAATGAGAAAAGAACTGTCTCAATGGAATTGGAGTGTGGTTGGTGATGTAAATGCTAGAGTAAAGGCTGCTGAAGAATCCGTGCTTAAGTGGGAGCACTTACTTGAAATAAATCATGAGGTGAGTACTGATTTATTTATAGCTAATGAAGAGTTAATGGAAGCCATCTCAATGTAGGAAGAATTCTATGCACAGAAAGCTGCTAAAGTTAAATTTTGTGAGGGTGACAGGAATTTTAAATTTTTCCATGCATGTATTAACTATAGGAGAAGATGCAATACTATTCATAAGATACTTGATAGTAATGGGGTCTGGATTGATAATGTTGAAGAATTGCCTCTAGTGTAGTGAATTACTTCAAGGAAATTTTTACTCAACCTCTTATGGAAAGGAGTCCTATCCAGCATGAGGTCTTTGGGAAGGAGGTGGATTTTACTAAAACATTGGAACTTACTGCTATCCCTGATGAGAAGGAAATTTGGGTGGCTTTATCTTCAATTGATAGTTCAAAAGTGGTTGGGCCTGATGATTTCACAGCTGATTTTTATAATAAAGCCTGGACTATTATTAAGAAGGATATCATAGTTGCTATACAAAGTTTCTTTTGGGGTTGTGACCTACCAAAGTATTTCACTTCCTCTACTATAAACTTGATATCTAAGGATAAAGCAAAGTTTAAATGGGAACATTTCAGACCTATCAGCTTGACTTCTCTCATCTCCAAGGTTATTAGCAAAATCATTGCAAGCAGATTACAACCTCATCTCAGCCAAATTATCAGTGAAAACCAAACTGCTTTTGTACAAGAAAGAAGCATAGTGGACAATGTTCTTTTAGCTCAGGAGTTGGTTTTGGATCTGGATAGACAGTGCAGAGGGGGAAATAACATTTTCAAATTGGACATCAAGAAGACTTATGACACTATTAACTGGGACTTTATTTAGGAGGTTCTCACTGCTAGAGGCTTTTCTCCTTCCTTCATCTCTATTGTTAGTAGATGGCTGTCTAATAACCATCAATCAGTATTTGTTAATGGCCATTCCTATGGGTTTTTCAGTGCTTCCAGAGGCATTAAGCAAGGTGATCCTCTCTCTCCTTCAATCTTTATTCTTGCTCTTGATTATCTTTCTAGATTGTTGAATAAGATTGCTGTTGAAGAACCACACTTCCTATACAGTCACGAATCTAATATGTTAATTAACCATCTTGCTTTTCCTGATGATATTATTGTGTTTTCTAAAGCTAGTAAGCCTGCTGTTAGATCTGTTCTAAAATGCTTAGAACAGTTCCAAAGAAGCTCTGACATGGTTTTGAATACCCAGAAATGTGTGGTTGTACTCAGTCATAATGTTAAGCCTACTTGAAAAACTGGATTTCTGATTTCACTGGCTTTAGTGTCAGTCAACTTCCAATCAAATATCTAGATGTTTTTCTTATTAAAGACAGAACAAAACAAATTCAATTTGATCATATTGTGGAGAGAATCCAAGACAAACTCCAATGTTGGGTTAATTCTTATTTGTCTAATGGGAAAAGAGTCACTCTACTCAAAAGTGTTTTATCTTCTCTCCCTGCTTATTTGTTTCAAATGACAGTAATGAAGAAGTCTACACAAAAGAGTTTGGATAGAATTTTTAATCGTTTCGTGTGGTGTGGACAAAGGAAACATGTGCATTGGACTAGCTGGATTAAGGCTTGTAATGCTACTAAATCTGGGGGCCTGAGATTCAAAAGCTTTTCTCATCTTATACACGTAAATCTTTGTAAATTTTGGATAAAATTTAGATCTCAAGATTCTCTCTGTTCTTATGAAGGGCAATTATTGCAAACACATCCACCCCAATCAAGCTCAAAGGAAATTTAGTGATTACATTATGTGGGCCAAGATGTTAAAAGTAAGGGCAGAGGTTGAAAGACTTTTCATATGGGATGTGGGGGAGGGTAAAGTTAACTTCTGGCTGGATAATTGGCTTGTGGATGGGGATATTGGTACTGGATCCTCATATATGTCTAATGATTCTACTCAAGTGGTTGATTTTTGGGTGAATGGGAGGTGGAATCTTGATGCACTCCAAGCTGTTTGTGAACCATCTCAGATCTCTAGTATTCAGAGAATCTCCATTGACCCCTCAAGAATGGATAGAGTTGTGGTAAAAAAGGGACAATCACAAACTATTTCTGCTTTCATTGGAGAGTTTTGTTTCCTTCAATAGGTGGAATGGCGTACTAGAGTGTGGAGCAAATTTTTATCACCATCCATGTCTTTTTTCTGCTGGAGACTATTCCATAAACTCCTCCCTACTGATGATATTATGAAATTGAAAGGTCTAAGGGGTCTTTCTTGGTGTGTTTTGTGTAAAAAGGAGGAGGAATATGTGAATCATCTTTTCTTCAAATGTTCCACTGCGCAGCTGATTTGGGGACTTACTTAAGTCAGGCTATGTTATCAGTTCCGAACCTGTCTTGGGGGGTTTTTTTTCAGTGCTGGCATGATTGGCTGAATGGCAAACTTTTTGTGGTGCCTTGCATTGTGGCTTGGTTTATATGGATGGCAAGGAACAAAATGAAGTTTGAGGAAGCTGAAGTTGGGGTGAGAAAAGTGGCTAATCACTGTATTGTTTATGTACAGAAACTCAGTAAGTTTAAGTATTTCCCTCAGATTTTTTTCTTATGGTGCTCAGAATACCTTCACTCTTGTTATGCCTATTCTGGTGAAGTGGTTACCTCCACAAGAAGGATGGGTCAAGGTTAATATTGATGGCAGTTTCTGTTATCCCCATGCTGGTATGGGAGTTATTTTTAGGGATATTAGAGGTGATTGTTTGCTCTTCTTTTAGTCTCCTTCATTTGCCAGAGATCCTTTAGAAGCTGAAACTCTGGCTTTATACTGGGTCGCCCTTCTTGCCAACAGTTTTGGTTTTCATCACCTCTGGGTGGAATCTGATTCTAGTATCTTAGTGAACATTATGAATGGGGCCAAAGATAGCCCTTGGCACTTGATATACTTAATTAAGGAAATTCAACATATGGGGGAAGGTATTCAGTTTTTTGTTTCCCATATCCACAGGGAAGGTAATAGGCCTGCAAATTGGCTTTCTAGAATGGGGCTCCACACTGACAACACTTTGATAAGCAAATTCGTTAACTCTCCATTGGAATTACTTTTGGAAGGGGATCTGTTACCCCTACCTTTTCTTAGATCAAATTTTCCATAGGTTTTTTTAGGGGCTCACCCTGCTATTTTTTAGGGGTCCCCTTGCTTGTAACTTTTTATGTTTTTTTCTCTAATATAGTTGGAGCAGTGCTCTTTCCATATATATATATATATATTGAAAGCCCAAAGACTAATATATTAAACAAAAAGTATGATACAGATAGATTTTGTGGGAGATCCAAAACATGACACTCAGCCCACACAAAAACCACCATATAAAATGGTTTAAAAAATAGGAGTATCAGGTAGTTGGAGAGCAACCTAATTTTGTCTTGCCTCTGCCGCTAGTTATAGGGAAGGAGCCAGCTAATAAATTGTTCAGATAAGTGTCATTACTAGTAGTAACTAATGTATCAATTAATAGATTCCCTAGCTCGAGTTGTTCTCCATTCTTCTTTTTCCTTGTGTAGACCTGTCATTTCTCATCCGAGGATTGGCTCACCTGATCAGCAGAATGGTCTGAAGTGTGCAGAATATGTGTAGGTTGTTAAACATTAGAGGCAACTACTTGTTGTACCATTTGGTCTTCTTTTGGGTCGAAAGAGTACTCTCGTGTGTCTTGGCATGTAAGTGAGATTTCTTCAATAACGGTAAGTGGTATCAGCACATTTGAATCTATACCTGTAGTAAAGTGTTATTCATCTGGAACTGTGATGTTGGAAAGAGGATGGGATTGCACCTTCTCAGCAAGGATGGTAGATGACTGATCTTTAGCGATATTCCACTTTAGAAGATGATGCAAGCAATAGCAAATATTAGAACTGTGGTCAAACATACTACAATGTGACAATAAGGAGGATGTTGTTCTGATTCAACATTTTGCCAATACCCGTTGTTAATAGTGTCAATTCATATCTCATCCGGAGTTGGTTGAGTGATATCTCTCTCAACTAATATATAAGCCGCAGAAGGTCTAGTGACAGCAAGCGTAAGACTATCCACCTTGAGAGACTTACCGTAAGCAGTTGCTAAAGAGTAGAGAATTTCCATGTTGATCAGAATTTTCACAAATCGATTGTCGATCTTGATAGCTTTTCGAGAGAAAATGCGAGTGTAATTGGCATCGTGAAATAACTGAATAAGTATATGTCGACCGTCAAGTAGACCGATATGTCAACTGCCCAATAGTTTCATAGCATCAAACTTCTTCCTAATGATTTTCAATTTTGGGTGACCATAAAATAATTTCTCCACAAGGGTAAAACGCCAAGAGGATGCGAGAGTACCAGTTTCCTCCTATGTGAGAATAACTGCAGGCTTCCCATTTTTTTTCTAAGCTTTTTAATAAAAGTGTGATCACGTCCACCTTCAAGAGCCTCGTGGAACGATTGTGAAATATTGCAGGACTTACCGATAGCAAAACCAGGCTTTGAACGTGGAGGGGCATGAGCAGAAATGGGCAAGTCGCCGACAAGGGCATTTGCATAGGAACGAAATATCGGGGCCATCTCCCTGACAAGATGGTCACAGTCAGGAGAGAAACATTTTGGCAGGCTACAAAGAAGCGAGCAAAACGGGTGCTGTCGGGCGAGGAGACAGCCGCGATGTCGTCATCTACGAGAGATGACTGCGAGAGAAAGTGTCGTTGTCAATGGAATCAGACGACGACGGCAGTAGCGATCCTTGTCGACAATGGAGACGACTTGGAGCGCTCGACTTCAACAGGAGAGAAAGGGAGTTGCAGCTACGTGAACGTCGTCATGCGAGACGCCGAAGAGAAGTGATTAAGCCGATAGAATCACCATTCCATCGTCTCTGCAAGGGCAGCCATGGTATGCATAAGCCGATATAATCGATATATATATATTATGAAAAGCCCAAGACCTGATTTTATTGAAATAGAAAATGATACATAAAAGTTGTATGAGAAGAGCCCAAAATAGACACCTTACCGTAAGATACAAGTACAGTAATACCCCAACAAAAGGATACATATAGACTTAATAAAATGTAAAACAAATTTAAAACATACAGAAAACAAGTAGCTAGGGACGAGCCAGTTTAGCCTTGCCTGTTCCCCTAGTTTTAGGAGCAGAACCAGATAACAAATTTTGAAGAGTTGTGTCATTGTCAGGAGTCACCAAAGTATCATCCATTAAGTTTCCAAGTTGGAGTGAGTTCCCAGCTTTCTTCTTGCGTCGAGAAGTGTAAACCTGTCATTCTTCATCTGAAGACTAGCTCATGTGAACCTCGATCTGATTTGATGTTAGCACCGTAGTAGGAGGAAAGACAGTCGTTGCCACCGCGATAGGTTCCAGTGTATGTGAAGTGTGAAGTGTGAAGTGTTACCTTTGCACCTGATGTTTCTTGAATAGGAGCTGCGGGACTCCTGATTTTTAGTTCGAATTTTATCCGTTGTAGTATGGTCAAGAGAAGGGATATCAGGGGCAGACACCAACTTCTGTCTTTTGGTGATTCCCTCCTCAGCTTGGTTGTCATCAGGTTTGTTGAGAGCGTGTTCAAGGACATGGGTGCACTAATAGTGTGTTCCTGCTTTTGACTATTGGTTCGCAACTGTGGGTGCAATCTGAAACATTTCTCCTGTGGGTGTCCAAACATCTTGCAGTGCTTGCAGTTTTATGGTTTTTGTTCCATAATGATTTTTTGCTAATAACCATTGTGAGCAGATCTAAGCCAGATTTTTTCTATATCTGGTAGTGTAATATCGCGTTCAATCAAAATCCTTACAATAGAGGACCTTGAGAAATAAACTGTAAGTCTACCTGCAAAGGTTTTCTAAGAATAGTCTCAATTGCATATAAAATAAGTAGGTTAAAGAAATGAAGCTTGAGTTTATGTAATGAAAACCAGATAGAAACAATTAGGGGTTCTTGACTGGGATCAAAATTGTGGGTCCATTTGAGTAATTTCATATGTTTGCCCTCAGTTGTGATGAATTTCTTTGAGAAAATCCTCGTGCAATCATCTTGTGTGCTCATCTGTATCATAACATGTCTTCCGTCGAAATGACCCATCGGCCAATCTCCAACCAGTTTGAAATCTTCAAAAACCTTTCTGATGATCGCCGTCTTAGGGCAACCTAATTGGAACTTTCCAACTGTCGGCACTATTTTTGGTTGTGGAGTTGCCCTTTAGAAGCTGTTGGTCACCAGAATCGAAATCCCGTCGCCCGCTTCGGAAGGACATTTAATATATATATATATATATATATATATAGAAAAATATGAAATCAAACTGACCCTATTTTTTTCATAGTTTAAATAAAGGAGCGCTATATCTCAACCCTTGTATCTATCCTGAGGGATAAACACAAGACTTGAGGGTGAGACTCGATCAAATAAACTAAGAAATATATGACATTCATTTGGTCTACGAAACCATTTTATTTGCCGACAAGTTCCCCTATTTATTATGAAGAATTAAATAGAGTTTATATGAAACTATGATCAGAAAAGCTTCATATAAGTGCAAACCCCTATAGTTAATTACATCTTAGATAACCAAAGTCACCTAAGAAAACTCTCAATAAAAATCAGGGAATATTTTCTTCAAGGAGGTCAAAAGATATGACTTTTCAACGAAATCGTACAAAGAGGTGTGAAAGGGAATTGACTCAAATTTTGAATATTTATTGTAGAATTCAAATGAGGAAGAACTAAGGTGGTGTTACAAATCTTGAGGAGAATCTCGGTGACTTCCCAAACTACCCTACGGTTTGACTTCAGTTTATCCTACTAATGTTATTAATTAGGACTTACATTTGTGTGAAACGATCACACAAATAGCCTGGAAGATGTGAGGGTTTAGGTCGTGACGGACGACAACCTCGGAATCCTAACACAGGTTATGACTTAGATTGTATAGTAGAGCGGTACAAAGGCCTAAAGAGAAGTTGAGGAATTATATCACACTAGGCGAGCAACCTCGAAATCCTGTGGATTGTTGTTCAATTTCTAAGGAATGGTTTAGCTGATGTAGACATGTTTTGTTGTTGTAGACAAAGCCTTAAAAGGTACAATATGCTGAACACATCAAAGTACATCTAAAAATGTCTCATGCTGGGTACATATCACAAACTGAGCATATCTAATACACATATCATCATATCTGTTGTGTCGAAACACTACAAAAATGTATCTCCTGAATGTCCATTTCTGGTGGGGTGAGCTCCCGATCGAGCCGACCTACTAAGCCATGTTCCAGGACAAGTTCCTTTTGCATGTGCTTAGAGGCGCAACCCTCTCATAGCTCGTAAGGCAGTAGCTCTTCCAACACCGGATCAGGCTGGAATCCATACGGCATGTTGATATTATCCATTCTTCGGAAAGTTATAGAAACTCTGGGGTGCAATGTATTGCACCCCTGGAATGCAGTGTTTGGCGGTGTCGGCTCCATTTCCCTTAAGAATCAATACTGAACCCACTGGTAACGGAATCTCCACCGATCCACTGAACTCGCCGGGGTCAATGACATCTATTTCTTTTCCAAATAAAATGTTGTTTTTGCTCATGAAGAAGATCGTGCAGAAAGGTCTCACAAAATCATCATGGTCTATATGCGGGGGAATACAAGTGCCTTCGTCGTATATATTGATGATACAACTGTTGGGAATACAGTCGACTGGAAGTATGCTCCCTCGGATCATTCTCTTGATCATCCATTTTATCATGGGAGGTAGCGGGTCCACCTCATTATATCTCAAAATCTCCGGAAGATTTCCTTGTCTGTCTTGGGTGAAGTTGTAACAGCAGCCACATTATATGGTGATTCTGTCTTTCCAACGCATTCATTTCTGTGGCTCAGAATAGATTCTTCTCATCAGAAGTCCTGCTCGACCCCTGTCTCTTAGATCGAAGATACAGTCGAGAATACTTCTTTCGTCGCTTTCGGAGAAGACTCTGGTGTACAACACCAAACCTTCTAGTATATTGACAAATTCTCCCTGGACTTCTTCATAAAACTTAAATTCCTACTTGTTTACTTTACTCATCTTGTAATATTCTATCGTGGAGATGATCAGCGGCTGTCGAGGATACTCCCTCATTTTAGTATCAGCAGGAATCCATGTTTGTTTTATTCTCTGTCTCCAATGGAAAATATGACTCTGTATCCAGTGGAATATATGATTCCCCCATTGGGAGATTGGTGGTCTGAAATTCATCGTCGGTGGACGTGTACTCTAGAGTATTGTAACGTTCTAGGCGGGGGATGTTGCAATCTGGACATTTCACAAATGCCCCTGTAGCTGGTGGCCGTGTAAGAATCTCGACTTTGGATGTCGGGCAACCCGAACAAAGATCATCTTGAACTTCTGGTATCTCCGGCTCTGAGTTCTCTGTAGTGAACTCAAACTCATACTCTGTGGCAGGCAGGCTGGAAGAAGTCTCTCTCATGCCTGGCTCGTAGATTCTCCCTTTTAGAATCGGGTCAAGTAAGTTTTTGTTTCTTTTTGGCATCTTTTTTCTTCACGCCGGAAAACTCTATGTTTTCGGCGGTTAGTGTTTCAGTGTTGAGTTTTTCGTAGCGGTGCATCTGGAGTCTCTCTTCATCAACAGTGACTAGGTCATTAGTCGGTGCAGTCATAGACGACAAACGGCTAGTCCCTTCCATCGGATCTTGCTGTACTATCACATTTTTCCCTTTCAATGAGGAATCCGAAATTTTGTAATAAAATTAATCTCAATAAAATGAAAACTTTTGAAATTACGTACATTGATTTTCTCTTTTCTACTTTTAAGTTCGATATTTTGCTAAATTAAATAATATATATATATATATATATAAATAACTGATCTCACCGGCGTAAACTAAAATTTTATCTAATCAACGCTTTGTTTTGTTCTTGTTCCTGCTAAATTTCAGCGCACTGATGTTTTTCCTGTCGTCTGCAAAGAAAATGGCAGATCAGAAGCTGATTTTTGCTTTTAAAGATGGCTGTAATCTCGCACTTAATGAAGAAAGGGCACTGCGGGGTGACTTCATAGATTTCGACGTAGACTTCAGTAAAGTCAATGTAGGCTATGAGGGTTCGTTGATGGACATGGTCAGCCGTCGAAAAAAAGAAGGGCTACCATCATTGTTAAAGATCAACACCAAGGAGGATTCATCACTGAAAGGGAAAAATGTGATAGTACAACAATATCCGATGGAGGGACTAGCCGCTTGACGTCTATGTTAATTGCACCGACTGGAGGCCTAGTCACTGTTGATGATGGGAGACTGCCAGATGCACCGCTACGAAGAACTCAATGTAGAAACTCCAACTGCCAAAAATAGAGCTTTCCGGCGTGAAGAAAAAAGACGTCAAAAAGAAACAGAAAACTGGTTTGACCCGATTCTAGAAGGGAGAATCTACGAGCCAGGCATGAGAGACTTCTTCCAGCCTGCCTGCAACAGAGAATGAGTCCGAGTTCGCTACAGAGCCGGAGATACCAGAAGTTCCATATGATCTTTGTCCGAGTTGCCCGACATGCAACGTCGAGATTCCTACACGGACACCAGCTGCAGGGGCATTTGTGAAATGCCCGGACTGCAACGTCCTCCGCCTAGAACGTTACAGTACTCTGGAAAAGTACACGTCCACGGACGATGGATTTCAGATCACCGTTCTCCCAATGGGGGAATCATATATTCCACTGGATACAGAGTCATATATTTCATTGGAGATAGAGAATAAAACCAAAATGGATTCCTGCTGATACTGAAATGAGGGAGTATCCTCGACAGCCGCTGATTATCTCCACGACACAATATTACAAGATGAGTAAAGTAAACAAAAGGGAATTTAAGTTTTATGAAGAAGTCCAGGGAGAATTTGTCAATATACTAGAAGGCTTGGTGCTGTACACCAGAGTCTTCTCCGAAAGCGACGAAAGAAGTATTCTCGACTGTATCTTCGATCTAAGAGACAGGGGTCGAGCAGGACTTCTAATGGGAAGAATCTATTCTGAGCTACAGAAATGAATGCGTTGGAAAGGCAGAATCACCATATAATGTGGCTGCTGTTACAACTTCACCCAAGACATAAGGAAATCCCCCGGGGATTTTGAGATACAATGAGGTTGGCCCGCTACCTCCCATGATAAAATGGATGATCAAGAGAATGATCCGATGGAGCATACTTCCAGTCGACTGTATTCTCAACGGTTGTATCATCAATATATATGACGAAGGCAATTGTATTCCCCCGCATATAGACCATGATGATTTTGTGAGACCTTTCTGCACGGTCTTCTTCATGAGCAAAAACAACATTTTATTTGGAAAAGAAATAGATGTCATTGACCCCGGCGAGTTCAGTGGATCGGTGGAGATTCCGTTACCAGTGGGTTCAGTATTGGTTCTTAAGGGAAATAGAGCCGACACCGCCAAACACTGCATTCCAGGGGTGCAATGCAATACATTGCACCCCAGAGTTTCTATGACTTTCCGAAGAATGGATAATAGCAAGATGCCGTATGGATTCCAGCCTGATCCGGAGTTGGAAGAGCTACTGCCTTACGAGCTATGAGAGGGTTGCACCTCTAAGCACATTCAAAGAGAACTCTTGTCCTGGCACATGGATTAGTAGGGCAGCTCGATCGGGAGCTCGCCCCACCAGAGATGGACATTCAGGAGATACCTTTTTGCATTGCGTTTCGACACACCAGATATGATGATATATGTATCAGATATGCTCAGCTTGTGATATGTACCCAGCATGAGACATTTTCAGATGTACTTTGATGCGTTCAACATATTGTACTTCTTGAGGCTTTTGCCTGCACTCAGTCTGTAACACTTGTTGAAGCACATTAATGAAATTTCCTTCAGAATTTTGTTTGTTTGTTCAGTTGTCCTTTTGTGCGATGGATAAAGAGCCACATAACCATGCGTTGGTTCTGAGCTACAATGAACAAAGAAGAAAATAATAAAGACATGATAATAATAAAATTCAAATAAAAATACGCTTTTGAAATTCAATCAACCAACGAAAATTAAATTTTGGAAAACATATTATGAAAATTAAATGTGATAAAAACAACAAGAAAAGAAAATAAATCTGTTGAGTTGTTTCTCTCGATTTCGAGGTCTCTTACTCTTCGCTCGTGCAACACGATCTTCCTGGTCTGCACTAAATCTCATAAAATTTCACATATCTTCCTCACCAATATCAGCATTATCACATGACACATCTATGGGTTCAACACCACAAACTCGTTGTAAATTTCAATTCTCGTTTTGGAATCAGTCTCTAACTTTTAATTCTTTGGGAGACTCATGTAGATGGTCTCCTAGACCCTCTAGCCCTAGACTGGCGTTTAGCTAGCACCAGTACATAGAAGACTCAAATGGAGATTCCATTGGTCTGTCGCTCAAATCAGGATGGTTGGCATCTCAATCTCACAAATTACCCAATTCAGCCCTTTTGTCCCCGAAATTAATTTGGACTCTTCAATTGACCTTAATTTGATCTCAATTTCCTTGAATTTGAATCGTAAGATCTTCATAACAATCATACATATCAAATTGGACCTTTAATTGGCCTTGGTCAAGCCTCAATTTCATTCAATTTCGACCTACATCCAAAAATCTCCAAATTTGTTCCAAATTGGCTATATCCCCAAATTCCACCAAATTAAATATCCAAATCCCAAAATTGGCACCCAATTTATGTTGAAACTCTTTGTGACGTTCCTCTAGATCATTTTGAACCTATCCCAACCTAAACCCAAGTCTAACCCAACACCCCCAAATTGACTGAATGCCCAAAATCACCAAATTGACCCTCCCAACCAACTCAAAATCACTTCAAATCTTTTCTAAACTTCTCATGACAGTCATCTACACCATCCTGATCGATTGAGCTCAAACCAGAATTTTGACAGAAACCGAATTTAACATGTTTTTTGACCTGATTGTCGACGACGTTGCTCGAACGACCCCGGATGACGAAACGGGTTGTGCCTACGCGTCCGGAACGTCGATTTTGCCTAAGGGAGATGTTCATTTTACGAGGATGGCGTATTTTTCCCCTCTCCCTAAAATCCAAAGCCCTAAATCCTAATTTCTTTCTCCCGCTCGGTCCACCTCTCGCCCTCTTCCGTTCGCACGCCTGACCGAACCCCTCTCTCTCCCTCATCTCCTTCGCGACAGGGCAGGTGCCCATCCCTTAAACCATATCGCGATCTCCTGCTCCTCTGCGGCTCGTCGAGCCGCCCGCATGGGGAGCGTCCTGTTCCGCTCGGTTCTTGGAGCCGCATGCGATGGGGAGATCGCTCCCCATCTCCTTTCTTTCTTGCCTATAAGAAGCCCCGTTTGGGGAGGTTTCAGGTTAGCCGAATTTACTGGAGAAGGGGGAGGTGTTGTCGGATTGCTTCTAGGGCTTCTCTTACTCTTCTTGTGTGCTTTACGTCAAGTGATAACCTCTTCCCTTTTTTCTCTTCTTTAGCCATTTGACGTGGTGTCTCTTTTCATGCTGAAATTCTTTCTGATGCTTTTTTTTGGGATGATTGAGAGTCAAAAAGAAAAATGAATCCTAAGTTGATGGATTTATAGTTGCACGCTAGGTGTTTGTTGAAATGGTGCAAGGAAATTTAATTCATCACATTTGCATCAAAGTTAGTAGTGAGGCCTTTGAATCCTTCCTTTATGCACCTTATACAAATCCTCATTTAAAAAAAAAAAATTGAAACTTGGGTGGTTGATTTGTGAAAATCTGGAGTCACCTGGGAGACCCTTGTATCGTTTTCTACTGTGACTTTTTTTTATTTTATTTTGAAGCATGTGTAAGTAATGATATTTATGGTTGAGGGTTGCTAAAACTTTTGTTTCAGAGCTTAGCTTTGTTTCTCTGCCACTTGTTTTTCTCCTGTTCAAACTGCATATAGGAGGCTATATTTATTTATCTCCTTTGTTAAAGTTAAAAAAATATATATATGCATGTTTTGGAGGTTCGATTCGGCTCCCCGTGGTTGCCTTTATTTGCTTAAGTTGCATGTTATACATTGATGAAATGCCTTGTAGCTTGCTGATTCGGTTTTATTCTTGCATGCTATTCATTATTTAGAGTTTTATGGCTTGACGATTTGGTTCAAAGAAACTCTCGTTACATGCTATATATCATTCGGAAGTAATAGAGTTTATGGAAATATAAAACTTCAAAACTTTTGTTTATGAAAAATCTGGAATTAAAATTTCGGGGGCGGATTTGTGAAAATCTGAAACCGTCGGGTGTTTTTTTTTTTTTCTTTTTGTAAAATTTGAAACTTTGGGGTTGTGGTTTTGTTCGCTCTGATGGTCTAAAATCGAGGCTTTTAGAAATTTTATTTTGGGTGGCCTATTCATGAAAATTTGAAGTTATGGGGTGTTCTTTTTGCAAAATCTGAAATTCATCGGTTGTTTATTTGTAAAATCTGAAGTCTTTTGAATGGGTTATTTGTAAAAAATCTTAAATGCATGATAAATGGAAGTTTGGAAGCTTAGGTTGTTGCTCTTCAATGATATTTGCTTATTTGGAACAAATGCTAGAAATGAAATGTTGAAACTCTTCATTATTGATATTCTTGTTCAAGTAAATGATGGAATTCATTTTAATGCTGAGATATGTTGGCTTTAGGAACTCATTTATGCTTATTTGTTTTCCTGTTACATATTCTTATTCGAAGCATATGCTGGGTGTAAGAAATTTTTGAGGCTTAAGGCATTACAAGATGTGAGTTTTATAATTCTATTTCGACCCATTTATTGGGCTCTGTTTTGGCCATGTTGTGACTTGATTTTGGACCATGTTGTGGCTCGGTTTTGGCCTTGTGGTGACTGTGGTTTTAGCCTTGTTTTGGCTCAGTTTTGGACCTTGTGGTGGCCGTGGTTTTAGCCTTATTGTGGCTCGGTTTTGGACCTTGTTGTGGCTGCGGTTTTAGCCTTGCTAGGTTTGGTTTTGGCTTGATGCTGGGCTCGGTTTTGGGACCTTATACTAGCTTCGGTTTTGCTTGATGAAGGGCTCAGTTTGGCATGAGATCAGGCTCGGTTTCACCTGGAATTTGGCTTGGTTCGGTTCTTTTTTTGGGTTGGGTTTTACTTGGAATATTGTTCTATATTTGGCCCCCTCTGTTAGGCTCGTTTTGGTTAAAATATGGCTATGTTTTTGCCCTTTCGTTAGGCTCGGTTTTAGCTCCCCTTGCCTGCCCCTATTCAAATACATGTGGAGGTCTATTCCAAATAATTTAAAAATTGGTTTGGGGCTTGATTTTTAGCTCCCTATGGTTGTTGCCCCTGCCCAAAGCATATGATGAGTGGGAATTTTGGTTTTAAGGTTTTGTGGAATTTGGTTTGGGAGGCTTGTTCTTGCTCCCCTTTGCTGCCCTTTTCTGTTTAGAATACATGTGCAGTTGGAATTAGGTTTGGAGGATTTTTGAGATTCCTTTTAGGTTCTCGATTTTTTACTTCTTATGGCTGCCTTCCTGTTCGAAACACTTGTTGAAAAGAAATTTGGCTCTTTTAAAGCTTTTGAGGCTTGTTTTGAGGGCTCTGTCTTACCCCTCTTTGCTGCCCTTGGCCGTAAGCATTTATATGGATTTCTTGTCTGGTGTCGGGTTCACATTTCATTTCATTGGAAACTCTCGGTTTGAGGTGGAATTGAGTGGCTTTAATATTTGCAAGGTGAAATACTTTAATTACTTGTTACTTGAAAAAATTTGAATGCCCCTTTCGAGGAATAATTTGTCAGATGTTCGAAAGTATTTTGGAGCCCAATCTTGTGGGCCGAATTGATTACAAAAAAAAAGAAGGAAAAAAGAAAAAAAAAGAAAGAAAAGAAGAGAAGAGGAGGATCATTTGATATAAGAAAATATATATGTTTGGGCATAGCTTGGGGTTTTTTGGATTGTGCCTTTTGGGGATGTCTCTTGGCTAGCCTGAAGGAGTGTGCTATATTTCTTTACTTGTTCGAGAAAGTCTCGTCAATTGGATGTTTTAGATTAACCCTCTTACCGTTTTGGCCCCTCTTTTCTAAATTGAATTTGGAGGTGGGTTGGTCTTCTTTCTCTTTCCTTTTTTGCTTTTTAGTTCGTTTTCTTTGCTTTTTGGTTCGAGTTTTTAGGTGCTTATGTTTGATACACAAGTGCACATGTATAGCCTTTTGCTATACATGAAACCATCAAGCAAGGTCGCAAGTAAGTCGATTTTGTTTTGAGGTTTAGGGTGGTGATGACAAAGGCACACCGGTGGTAGAGTAAAATGATATTTCATCCTACAACATCAGGACTCAATCCTGGGACCTGATAAACTGTAGGATGATAGTATCATTCACCGACACAAGACTAGCTGGCGACCCGTACCTTCTTAGATTGTTGGCGATCGTACGCCCGACGGCGTGATCGACTCGTGGACAATTATACTTTTCAAAACTGATAAGAACAGATGCAATATTTATAAAAACATTTTTACCACAAAATTGATATAACTTCCTTTTGTATGCCTAAAATTCATGTGCATGCTAAAATATAAATTTTAAATATATTGTAACTTGGTTATCCACTTGTCGATTACCAATACCGGGCTACGGAGTACCCTCCTAAGTTAGGTTTAGTAGGACACCCTTCTAGTTGAGTGTTGGACTCTATACATTCGGGTGACCGACAGTAGCCTTCGACGTCCATTGAGTACAAATATATAATATCTAAGTCTAGCCCCGACCCGAGTGCTTGCGGTTTTCTCTCTTCGGATTTTTCGTGTGATTTTACTTGGAACTTTTGGTAAAGCCTTTTTCCGTGATATTCCCGTGTTTTCGGTGACTTTCTTGAAGTCGTCATTTGCTGTTATTGCTTCAAAATTTCCGTTGTGAGTCATTTGACGATTTTCTCGAGTTGTCTTCCATCGTCGGTCATTTTTCGCTCTTTCTTGAGTTTTCTAGGTGGTAGTTCTTTTGTTGATACAATGCATGCTAGCTCCTTTTTAAATTCTGTCATTATACTTGTACCTGCTATTGTTTCTCTTACACACTATACTTTAGAATAGGAGGCCAGTAGTTGGTTTCATAGAAGGTACCTGGCAGCAAATCGTTGACTCAACAATTGCATGTACACTTAAAACTAACATCGAACTCGAAGGTGCTAGGATGATATGATCTCCACGCTCTTAAGTACATGTGAATGTGAATGAAATATGAAATGAAATGTATCATGCATGTTTGTGATGATTTAGTTAGACTAGTTTATTATCTATTGGGTCTCAATTTCGCAAGTGAAGACGAGTGTTGGTGAGAATTTAATTTGACCGAATAATCTGCCTTTGTCGCACCTCATTCGACTCATAAGGTGGGAGCTAGTTGGGGTTATGATATTATGAAGAGAAAAATAAGAATGTGATGTAACATAGATTGTAGTTGTGCAGTAAATGTATTTAAAATATATTTAAGACCTCATGTAGCACTTTGTAGAGATGGGTAGAGATAAGGATTCTCAAAGTTGACCGTAGGATCTAAGTTAAGAGTTATGATGATGATAATGATAAACTTAATGATAATTTAATTGGCTTTATAATTTTGATAAATATCCTACATTATCGTCCTTCATTAAAAGAAATTTTTTGTTGATAGGTTAAGTAATGTTGTATTCTTTAGACTTGCACAAATTTCTTTTTGAATAACGCTTTTCAAACTCTTGTCTTGAAACTATGTTGGTTGCTTTANCTTTGTTGTGGCTCGGTTTTGGACCTTGTGGTGGTTGCGGTTTTAGCCTTGTTGTGGCTTGGTTTTGGACCTTGTGGTGGTTGCAGTTTTAGCCTTATTGTGGCTTGGTTTTGGAGCTTGTTGTGGCTGCGGTTTTAGCCTTGCTAGGTTTGGTTTTGGATTGATGNGCGGTTTTAGGCTTGTTGTGGCTCGGTTTTGGACCTTGTGGTGGTTGCGGTTTTAGCCTTATTGTGGCTTGGTTTTGGACCTTGTGGTGGTTGCAGTTTTAGCCTTATTGTGGCTTGGTTTTGGAGCTTGTTGTGGCTGCGGTTTTAGCCTTGCTAGGTTTGGTTTTGGATTGATG
>JXCR01133052.1:482656-495849 GCA_002079205.1 Phalaenopsis hybrid cultivar
GCCTGCTGTTGGGCTGTTAGATGGGGGATTAGTGGCCTGAGGTAGGAGTTATGGGAAGGGAGGGGCTGTCACGGGAGGAGGGGCTGCTGGTTGGAAGTGAAGTGGAACAGCGGCAGGTTAGAGGCCCGATACAGGGGAAAGCTGAGAGAGTTACCGCAGGTAAGATGGGCCCTGGATGGAGTGCAGTTAGGGGAATTACGGCAATGGAATTGATGAAGGAGTTGCGGCCCAGCTAGCAGGTGATTGGGATAGGCTTGCAGTTTAGGAAGGAAAGGGGTAGCGTGGGATGGCTGCTGGGAGCAGGTCACGGTAAAGCCTGCAGGGGGTGGGAGTCACTGGAGAGGACTACAGCGGGAGGAAAGGCAGGGAGAGGAGGCTGCAGCAGGGGGAATGGCAGGGAGAGGGTTGGAGGTGGACGTCGGAGAATATAATCATCACCGGGGAGAGAGATACAGCCGGAGCACCACCCTAACCATCAGATACAATTCTAAATGAGAAAATAGGACGCCGGCGTCTATCCTCACAAACTGAAGTCAGAAATTTAGCATAAGCTGACAACCTAAACAGCAAACACACGTATAAATAAGAGATAGATAGACGAGAAATGAACACAGAAGGGAAGGGGGGTGGGGGTGACCGTAGGATCTAAGTTAAGAGTTNCTGGTTTGAGCCAAACAAGTTCAGCTTTTGGAGGAAAACCCTCGTGTTAAATTGTACATGAATCATTTTGACGTTTTTCTCTTGTTTTACATGTTAAAGATAGCTTATGTACTTGCTGCTGCCTAGCTTGATCAGTAGAGACTATCAACATAAGGTTTTTCTTGCAAAGTATATCCATAAAAACTACTTTGACATACTTAACTGACTTACTGATGGATCATTTGTCTTAGAAATCTCAATGTTAGGTGAACCCTTGTCAAGTCTTNCAATCCATTACTTTCATGTGCTGTCATGCCAAGCATATATATTGTATGTCTTTTTTTGTCAGGGAAAGTATTGTTTTTTCGAGAAAAAAATTGAAAAGGATCTCTGGACTATTTTTATAGGTCGTTTTAGTTATAGTTGTCTTACGTGTTCAATTTAGTTTCTTGTCTCTTTTAAAATGCTCTAAAATTGTCCTATTGAATAATTTTCAATCATATTTGAGGAGTAAATTGGCTATTTTGGATCATACTTTAAGATTTAAGTTACTTTATAGGATGCATTAGATAGTTTGTTATCAAAACAGCCCTCATAAATTGTGATACTGGAGGAGGCCCAAACCATAATAGAAATAAATGTTATTGCTGAATTTGAAGGGATTACAAACAATGACACTTGCCATAAGAAAACACGATACAAACACAAAGCTAGGGAGGATCTGGGTGGTGGTTTTGCGGTTGTATGTGGGGGTGTAGGGAGATGGCATCAAGAAGGTTAGGAAGGACTGTACGGTTTCAGACTGTAGTGGGGAAGAAAAGAGGGAGAGCTGTGGTTGGGCTGCATAGGGTTGGGCTGCATGGGGGGATAGGAAGGGGTGAAGGCTGCTGTTGGGCCGTTGGAGTTGGACTGTTGTGGGGAAGGAATTAGGGAAGGGCTGCTGTTGGGCTATAGATTGAACTGTAGAGGGGTTCGAAAAACGGAAGGCCGGCTGTTGGGCTGCAGATTGGACTATTGAAGGGTAGGAAAGGGTGAAGCCTGCTGTTGGGCTGTTAGATGGGGGAGTAGCCTGAGGTAGGATTTATGGAAAGGGAGGGGCTATCACGCGAAAGGTTTTGGGTCGTGTGCTGTCACGGGAGGAATGGAGGGGCTGGGGCTGTCACTGGAGTAGGGGCTGCTGGTGGGAAGGGAAGTGGAACAGCAGCAGGCTAGTGGCCCGATACAAGGGAAAGCTGGTAGAGTTGCGACAGGTAAGATGGCTCTGGATGGAGTGCAGCTGGGTAAGTCACGGCAGTGGAATTGATGGGAGAGTTGTGGCCCAGATAGCAGGCGGNCGTTAGTGGCCCCATAGAAGGGAAAGCTGGGAGAGTTGCGACAGGTAAGATGGCCCTGGATGGAGTGCAGCTGGGTAAGTCACGGCAGTGGAATTGATGGGAGAGTTGTGGCCCAGATAGCAGGCGGCTGGGACAGGCTTGCAGGTTTGGAAGGAAATGGAAGGAAAGGGGCAGCGTAGGATGGCTGCGGGGAGAAGGTCACGGTAAAGCTTGCGGAGGACTGCAACAGGAGCAACGGCAGGGATAGTGGACTGCAGCAGGGGGAAATCCGGGGAGACGGGTGGAGGTGGACGTCAGAGAAGATAATCACAACCAGGGAGAGGGATACAGTTGGAGCACCACCCTAACCATCGGTTACAGCCCTCAAAGGGACAATAGGACGTCGGCGACTGTCCTCACAAACTGAAATAAAAAAAATTAACATAAGTTGAAAACCTAGATAACAATTACATAGGGGATAGATAAGTTGGAAACTAGGAAAGAAAAAAGGGGAAATTTCCCGCCAAATGAAAAGAGGGANTGGACAATAGGACGCCGGTGACTGTCCTCACAAACTGAAATAAAAAAAATTGACATAAGTTGAAAACCTAGATAACAAATACATAGGGGATAGATAAGTCGGAAACTAGGAAAGAAAAAAGGGGAAATTTCCCGCCAAATGAAAAGAGGGAGGGGGCGGTTCAGCCTTCCCTCTCAACTAAATTGGTTTGGGCCAAACTAGTTTAGATGTATGGTGGTAAGTCCTCTGGTAGGTCGATCATGCCGGCATAGTCATTCCACAACACATTTTGATAGAATAGGTAGTCATCCTCTTCTGGCGCATCTTAAGCGGGAGCTGCATATAGAGATGGATTCCCGCAATGCAACTCTTGAGCCCCTACATTTGAAATCTTCTCCTTCCACTTCTCATGTCTAGCGTGTGGTGATTGAATAATAAGTATGTGAGAATAACTCAATTCTGAGATGAAATCCGTGGCAAGTTGAACCACTCTTACTGGTACCCCCTTGGGGAGACCTCCTCCCCACAGATTGGACCTGGATCCCATTGTTGAATTTTCATCTCCATCAAGCTCTTTAGGCTCACTATAAAGTTGGGGTTCTTCTCTCCCGTCTGGGCATCTGACGAGGTGTCCTATACTGATTTGAAAGTAACCTTTGAATATCTCCATGTAATGTTATTGAAACGACATACAATGACCTCATTTCTGACATGCTTAACCTCCCTCCGTTTGGGAAATTATGGAGGAGGTCTATACATTTGAAAAATCTCCATCTCGTTTATCCGTGGTGGACCTATATCTGATGTCGGTTCATCAAACTCACAACTCTTGTAGACATCCAAGGTCAATTCTATTGATGTTCCTCTCACTGTCTGTTGGATGCTAGCTTTAGGCACCATAATCTCATGCTCTACTGGGCTGCCCATTACCTCAGAGTCTCTACCTTCTAGAGCAACGACTGTTACCTCTATTGGAATCTATCTGGGGGTCAACCGGATTTGGTTTTGCCTCTTCTTTGCTAGCTGCAAGTGGAGAATCTTCTCGTTATTCTTCATCTTCTTTTCGATCACCGTTCATCTCTCCAACTGGAAGCTAGTACTCCCCGTTTATGTCCTTACTCTCTTCAGTGTCTGTGGTGTCTTTACCAAACTTTTTGAAGACGCCCTGTTCGGTGAAGTAGATCACACCCTTTGTTGTGTGTTCTGCCTCTACATGTCCAAATTCGTGGCACTTGTCACATTTTCTGGCTGTGACAGACTTGCGGATTAGTTTCGTTGAACAGTAGCTAGGTGGGTCGCTTGGTGTTGCGATCTCTCCACGCTGAAACCTAGAGTCTGCAACTTTTGGTGGTAGTAGGTTGGTAGGAATTGACGCTGTGTTCCTGCTTTGTCTTCATATCTTCTCATTCCCCTCTTCGACCTTTCGGATCATAGCCAAGGGTAACCTCCCATGGATTTCAATTCAATGTCGGTAATCCACCGCCGAAGTCGGCGGATCTCTCGTCCTATCTCCTCACGGATAGGCTCGGACATATATCTCATTAGTGGCATGACTAAGGTTTAGGAATATTAAAGAAAAATTTTTATGGGGTTAGGGTTTGGGTTGTAAAAAGGATATTTGGTAGTAAGAAAGAAAGTTTTGGTTTATGGTGGATGCTTGGAAACCATAGGATAGGACTAGGGTTAGGGTAGCTCTGATATTAAATGACACTAGAGGAAACACAAACCATAATGGAAACAAAAATATTATTGTTGAGTTTTAAGGGATTACAAACAACGACACTCGCCATAAGAAAACACGATACAATCACAAAGCTAGGGTGTGAATCGGGGTGGTGGTGTTGAAGTTGTATGTGGGGGTGGAGGGAGATGGCAGCAAGAAGGTTAGGAGGGGCTGTACGGTTTCAGACTGCAGTGGGGAAGAGAAGAGGAGAGCTGCGGTTGGGCTGCGTAAGGTTGGACTGGAGTGGGGGATAGGAAAGGGTGAAGGCTGCTGTTGGGCCGTTGGACTTGGACTGTTGTTAGGAAGGAATTGGGGAAGGGGCTGCTGTTGGACTGTAGAGGGGAATGAAAAAAGGGAAGCCCGGCTGTTAGGAAGGAATTGGGAAGAAAGGGGCGAAGCCTGCTGTTGGGCTGTTAGATGGGGGATTAGTGGCCTGAGGTAGGAGTTATGGGAAGGGAGGGGCTGTNACATAGAGGTTGTATGAGATGACCCAAAAAAAGTGTCCTAACCATACAATATATCAAACACTAGCATCCTAAAAGTATGAAACATAGATAAAACACAAAAAAAACAAAACTTGCAGGAAATAAGCTGCTAGGCACGAGCCAGCTTGGTCTTGCCTCTGCCTCTGGTTCTAGGACCGGAGATAGCTAACAAATTGCTGAGTGTCGTTCCATTACCCAAAGTTACTAGAGTATCATCCATTAACTTCCCAAGCTGGGGTGTGCCTTCATTCTTCTTTTTCTTTCTAGATGTGTATACCTGTGATTCCTCATCCGATTACTGGCTCATCTGATCAGTGTGGTCAACAGATTATTGGGCATGTAGGAGAGAATGAGCCCCCAGCTCCTGACTAGCAGTAACAACATTCTGATTCTGGAGAGGTGGTGTCCTTCAACACTTGATGCATCATGGAATGTGGAGCTTCAATACTATCATGATTATCAGACCCAAGTAAACCATTTGCCAATATATCAGTCAGAAGATCAGAGATAGTATTGTCTCCGATAGTGGGAGGGGAGATGACATCGTGTCAACTGGTGTTTCAATAGTCTATGAAATGCACTCAAAAGAGAACGAGGGACAGGTATGAGGTGGGGCACATCCAGAAGCGATTTTACTTGAAGGTTTTAAATATGAATGCAACTGATATCATTGAGAAGGAGAATGTCCAAACATACGGCAGTGGGTACAATAAAGTGGTATATGTTCAAGTTTTGTTTGCTGCCAAAATGCCTGATGTTGTGTGTCAATCCATAATTCTCCCAAAAATGTAAAGTAATATCCCTTTCTATCAAAATTCTGGCTTCTGAAGGCCGAGTCAGATTTACTGTGACGTGTCAGCTTTGAGGGGTTTAACGTATACCATCGCTAAAGCGAATAAAAGCTCTTTATCAAAAAGGTGGATCTTCAAACCTGGGAAGCGCAACCATATAGGAATGATAGGGTTCAGTACCAGGGTCAAAATCCATCGTCCATTTTAAAACCTTCATCACCTGGTTTTTTTTTTTTTTGAATAACTCTTCTCGCAAACAAATGGGTATAGTCTTCGTCATTTCATAATTGAATAAGAATGCGGTGACCATCCAGTTTACCGATCATCCAACCCCGTTTCAGCTTCATTTGCTCAAAGTCCTTTCAAATTAGCTCAAGTTTAGGGTTTCCGTAAAGAAACTTACCTACTAAGAACAGTCGGCAGGGCGCGGCTAAGGTGGAGATCTCTGCCATAGTGAGAAAGATTGCAGGTCTACCACTTTTACGGGAAGCTTTTTTGAGAAATCTGGTTTCAATTCCAAGAGCAAAATTGTTGTGGTATCGTTGCGGAAACATATTCGAAAGAGAGGCGGGGACGGGATTATCACTAGCGAGGGCGGCGACGTAGGAAGTTATGAAGCCATTTCTTCAGCAAGCTGTCGATCGGCACAGGCAAGCGCAGACACAGGCAGCTGCGAACTCTGGCGAGCGATCGACAACGCTGGCGGAAGGCGAGTGGAAACGAATCACTTGGCGATGCAGATGATGGCGCTGCGACGCGTGGAAGAAAACGCAGCAGGAGTCGCTTCTTCTCCACCGCAATCAACGACGCCAACGCACGGACGCGTGAGAGATTGGAGATCGGAGCAATGGCGACAATTGAAACGCTAGGGTTCGCCATGGGGCGGAACCCTAGCAGAGCGGCGGGACGACGACATTCATAATTTATACGCACGCACGCACGCACGCACGCACGCACCCACATATATTATGAAAAAGCCCAAGGGCTGATATATTAAAGATAAAGATACAGATAGGTTTGTATGGCTGGGCCGAAACACTCAACCCACACGGTACAACACACACCAAAAATGTAAAAGATGGGTACATATAGAAATAAAAAGAAACCCAAAAAACACCCGGGCGCTGAAAAAATGTGGGTCATCTCAATCTAGTCTTGCCTCTATCTCTAGTTCTCGGTAGTGATCCAGCTAGCGATTGGTCAGGTGCTGACCATTACCCGTAATAACAAAAGTATCATCCATAAGACTCCTGAGCTCTAGTAGATCTTCATTTTTCTTCTTCCTCTTGGAAGAGTAAACCTGTCATTCCTCCGAAAAATCCGCCTGATGGGATAGAGTTGAACCAGAAGGAACAGTAGTACCCATAATAGGTTCTACAATATGAGAAGTATGAGTTGTCTCTACACCAGTTACTTCTTGAAGAAGTGGAGCTGCGAGGTTCTCCGGATTATCAGTCTGAAAACTATAATTTATAGCCAATAGTCCATCATAATTGTTTTGTATGGAGTTTGTAGGTGTCAGCATCGCATCACTCGCAGTAACAGTAACAGCAGTGTCATGGGAGGGGTCCTCAGGTGCAACAGACACCTGTCTGGTAGAATCATCCTCAGGTGAAACTAAAATGTCCACAGCTGTGGGGTTAAACCCATCCTTATTCACTTGACCTTTAGATTTCAAATTAGGATGAAATTTATGGCATTTAGCAAGGATATGACCAAACATCTTACATTGGGTATAATATGGAGGTTTGTGTTCCATGACGATTTGTTGTCAATAACCATTATGGGTTGTGCCCAGTCAGACTTCAGTAACATCTGGTAAAGTAATATCCCTTTCCACGAGTATTCTGGCCACCGAGGGTCTAATTAGGTTGAAAGTGGGTAGATCTAGTTTCAAATGATCCCCATGGATGGCTCCAATAGAGTAGAGAACCTGATGGTGAAAAAAATGCAGCTTGAGACCAGGTAAACTAAACCATACTNTAGAAAGAAAAATACAGATACAATATGTGGGAGGGCCCAAGAATAACACTTTACCTGCACAAAAACCACAAATGATTTAAAAACTAGAAAAAACAGAAAAATACGTTATATACTTAAATAAAAAACCTAACAATGTCGAAATACATAATATGAGGTGGCTAGAGAGCGACCCAATTTGGTCTTGCCTTTGCCTCTAGTTCTAGGGAAGGAGCAAGCTAATTAGCTGGTAAGATGATCGCCATTGTCAGTAGTAACCAATGTATCATCCAATATGTTTCTGAGCTGGAGTCGGTCTTCATTTTTCTTCTTCCTCTTGGAATATACCTGTCATTCCTCATCTGAAGAATCAGTCTGATGGGGTGGTAGAGCTGAAGCAAAAGGAATATCAACCGTAGTACCCACAATAGGTTCTACTATATGTGAAGTATGAATTGTCTTTACACCGAATACTTCTTGAAAAAGTGGAGCTACGAGGTTCTCCTAATTATCAGTCTGAACATTATCATTTGTAGGTAATAATCCATCAGTATTATTTTCTATGGGGTTTGAAGGTGCAGCGTCACGTCACTCGCAGTAACAGTAACAGCAGTGTCATGGGGGTCCTCAGGGGCAACAGACACCTCCTGTTTGGTGATATCCTCTCCAGGTGGAACTAAAATGTTCAGAGCAGTGGGGTTAGACCCATCCTTATTCACTTGAACCTTATATTTAAAATTTGGATGAAACTTGTGGCATTTTTCAAGAACATGATCAAACATCTTACAGCGGGTATAATATAGAGGTCTGTGTCAATAACCATTATGGTTTGTGTCCAGCCAGATTTCAGTAACATCAGGTAAAGTAATATCCATTTCCATAAGTATTATGCCCACAGTGGGTCTGGTTAGGTTGAATGTAGGTAGATCTAGCTTCGAAGAACCCAAGGATGACTCAAATAGAATAGAGAACCTGATGGTGAAAAAAATGCAGCTTGAGACCAGGTAAACTAAACCATACTGGTACAGTGGAAGTTTCATGATTTGAGTCGAAATTAAGAGACCGCTTGAGACTTCATTGATTTTCCTTCGATATTAAGATATTTTTTGGATAAAATTCTGGTGTAGTTTTCAGTCACTGTTAGTTGGATCAACACATGTCTCATATCCATGAGTCTCACTTTCCGCTTGTATACTAGCTTAAGATCATCAACACTCTTTCTGATAACCTCCATAGGAGGGTGTCCCCACGGAAATTTTTCAAAAAGAGCAAACTTGAATTTTTCCGTCAGGGTAGAAATTTCTGTTTCAGAGAAAAAGATTGCATAATTTTCGTCTTTCCTACTTCCCTTTTTAATAAAAGGACAATCATCTATACCCTCACGAGATTCTTTATAACTTGAGGGGAATCCCACTGCGGACTCTACCTGAGGGTTACCCACCACGTGAGCAAAGGAGACTTTGTCCGGCTCAACCAAACAAGGAGGCACCATCAGAACAAGGAGAGCTGTCGGAGTTAAGCTACATCAAATTTGTTGCGGCAGGAACAATGAGTAGCTTCACGAGTAGAACGGAAACGCGAAGCAAATTCGAGACTCATCGAGCAGACAAACCCCGAGCGAGCGACGCTAAGCAGACTCGTCAAGCAGACACAGACGAACGTCGAGCAGCAGAATGCCGACGAGGCGGGCGAGAGCCAACGAAGCAGAAAGGTCGAGCGACAGAANGACGAGACAAATTAAAAGTAAGAATGTCCGTCTTAAGTGGCTTCACATAAACTGAGGCAATAAGATGGGTGACTTCTCATTCTTTCTACCAGGTTTCTTGATGTCCTCCGCCTATTCAAACGAAAGAGGGGAAGATGACGATTTTGGTGTGCTTGAGGCGTAGACACTGGCAAGGGCACTTGCATACGATTTGTCCGAAGCAATCCTCAAAGATAGGTGCGACGTTCAGAGATGAAAACANAACGAGACAAATTAAAAGTAAGAATGTCCGTCTTAAGTGGCTTCACATAAACTGAGGCAATAGAGTACAATACTTTTTGAGAAAAATAATGAAATTTCAGACCAAGGAGATGAATTCAAACTGGAATGATTGGCGGTTCCGTCTGTGGGTCAAAATCCACAGACCATTTCAGAATCTTTATTGTTCTGTTATCAATCCTATTATATAACCAAATTCAGACGACAGGAGGAATCAAGTTGAATACATTTAGCTTCTGTAAAAAAGATGGGTGACTTCTCATTATTTCTACCAGGTTTCTTGATATCCTCCGCCTATTCAAACGAAAGAGGGGAAGATGACGATTTTGGTGTGCTTGAGGCGTAGACACCGGCAAGGGCACTTACATATGATTTGTCCGAAGCAATCCTCAAAGATAGGTGCGACGTTCAAAGATGAAAACAGACAAGAGAAAAAATCGCGTCGAGATAGCCGGAGCTAAAAAAGGGGAGGACGCTGTGAGACGGGACGAGCGCAGAGAACGCAAAAATCATGAGCAGTGCCTGCGGGACTGAGCCGCAGAACACGCGAGCGGTACCTACGAGATGGGCCGCAGAGCCTGGAAATCTTGAGCAAGGAAAGCTCGCGAGACAGGAAGACGGGAGACGAGCCTCGTCTCAGNCGGCAAGGGCACTTACATATGATTTGTCCGAAGCAATCCTCAAAGATAGGTGCGACGTTCAAAGATGAAAACAGACAAGAGAAAAAATCGCGTCGAGATAGCCGGAGCTAAAAAAGGGGAGGATGCTGTGAGACGGGACGAGCACAGAGAACGCAAAAATCATGAGCAGTGCCTGCGGGACTGAGCCGCAGAACACGCGAGCAGTACCTGCGAGATGGGCCGCAGAGGAGCCGCAGAGCCTGGAAATCTTGAGTAGGGAAAGCTCGCGAGACAAGAAGACGGGAGACGAGCCTCGTCTCAGAGCCGGAGAAGAAGCGGGGGAGATGAACGGAATTGAGCGCGAAGACGCCGAGAGGAAACAGCGAAGTCGTAACTGTTGCTAAGGTTCGCCATCGGGCGAAGTCCTAGCAGAACCGAGCAAAGAAGACGACGCCATCATATATATATATATATATATATATATATATATATATATATATATATATNTGTCTGGGCATCTGATGAGGTGTCCCATATTGATTTGAAAGTAACCTTTGAATATCTCCATGTAATGTTGTTGAAAAGACATACAATGACCTCATTTCTGACATGCTTAACCTCCCTCCATCTGGAAAATTATGGAGGAGGTCTATACATTTGAAAAATCTCCATCTCGTTTATCCGTGGTGGACCTATATCTGATGTCGGTACATCAAACCCACAACTCTTGTAGACATCCACTATTGATGTTCATCTCACTGTCTGTTGGATACTAGCTCGAGGTACCATAATCTCATGCTCTGCTGGGCTGCCCATTACCTCAGAGTCTCTACCTTCTAGAGCAACGACTGTTACCTCTATTGGAATCTCGATCTCGGGGTCAACCGGATTTGGTTTTGCCTCTTCTTTGCTAGCTAGAAGTGGTGAATCTTCTCGTTATTCTTCATCTTTTATCACCGTTCATCTCTTCAATTGGAAGCTAGTACTCCCCGTTTATGTCCTTACTCTCTTCAGTGTCTGCGTTGTCTTTACCAAACTTTTTGAAGACGCCCTGTTCGGTGAAGTAGATCACACCCTTTGTTGTGCGTTCTGCCTCTACATGTCCAAATTCGTGGCACTTGTCACATTTTCTGGTTGTGACAGACTTGCAGATTAGTTTCGTTGGACAGTAGTTAGGTGGATCGCTTGGTGTTACGATCTCTCCACGCTGAAACCTAGAGTCTGCAACTTTTGACAGTAGTAGGTTGGTAGGAACTGACGCTGNCCAAAGGGCTAATATATTAAAGAGAAAATGATACAAATATGTTGTATGAGTGGGCCAAAAAATAAATATCTAACCCACATAGTACAACACAATAAACTTAAAAAGAGTGGGTACATATAAAATCAAAAAAACCCAAACCACCGAGGCGTGGAAGTAGTTAGGATCGACCCAATTTAATTCCTCCTCTTCCTCTAGTTCTCAAAAGGGAGTCAGCTAACAAGTTGGTGAGGTGCGTACCATTACTAGAAGTAACCAAGGTAGCATCCATTAGATTCCTTAGCTCAAGTAGATCTCCATTCTTCTTCCTCCTACTGAAAGTGTAAACCTTTCATTCCTCATCTGAAGATTGATCATTCAGATGAGGTGGTAGAGCTGTAGCAGAAAGGTTGCCAACCGTTGTACCCACAATAGTTTCTAGTATATGTGAAGTATGAGTTGTCGTCTCTACATCGGATACTTCCTGAAGATGGAGAGCTGAAAGGTTCTCTTGATTATTAGTCCGAACACTATCCTTTGTAGGTAAGGATCCTTCAGTAAGGTGTAGGTTGCCCAGCAGAGCCATCTAGCATCACATCACTCGAATAAACAGTAACAACATTGTTAGGGGGGTCCACAAGAGCAATTAGATCAGTCACCAAATCCTGTCTTGTGGTATTTTCCTCCCCAGGTAGAGCAGATATGTTCAAAGAAGTGGGGTTAGACCCCTTCTTATTTATTGAAATTTTAGGTTTCAAATTAGGATGGAGCTTGTGACTTTTATCAAGTGTATGCACAAACATCTTACAATGGGTACAATAAGGAGGTTTGTGTTCAATGATGATTTGTTGCCAATATCTATTATGAATTGTTCCCAGCCAGACTTCAGTAATATCAGATAAAGTAATCTCTCTTTCCACAAGTATTCTGTCCACAGAAGGTCTGGTTAGATTGAAAGTGGGTAGATTTAGCTTCATAGGGTCCCCAAGTATTTGGCCTCAATAGAGTAGGGAACCTGATGATTAAAAAAGTGTAGTTTGAGACCAGGTAGACTAAATCATACCGGTGCGGTGAGAGTTTCATGATTTTGGTCAAAATCAGAAGACCACTTGAGTAACTTCATTGACTTGTCTGTAACATTAAGATATTTTTTGGAAAAAATCCGGGTGTAGTCTTCAGCCACATTTAATTGAATCAACACATGTCTCTCATCTGTAAGTCCCACTTTCCACTTGCTTACTAGTTTGAGATCAACAATCTTTCTGATAACTTCCATAGTTGGGTGTCCCCACTGAAATTTTCCAACAGGAACGAACTTGAATTTTTCAGTCAAGGTTGAAATTTCTAAGAGAAAAATAGTGTTGATTTCCCAGCTTTCTTACTTTTTTTCTTAACAAAAGTGCAATCAACTGTACCATCACGACAATTTTTATGGCTTGAGGGGAAGACAACCGTCGACTCCACCTGAGAATTTCTTACTATGTGCGCAAATGAGGCTTTGTCAGGTTCATAAGGAGGAAGCATCATCAGAGCAGGGACCTGCTAGAAGATTTTGATATAATTGCGGCGATGTGCGAAAGAAATTGAAGCTGTCGGCGCTTCCTACTACAAAGTCCAGAAAAACTCAGAAGTTGGGAGAGGAGAATGTGATGCAGTTGTTGGCGTCGAAACAAACAAGACAGAAACAACGCAGACGCAAACGTGCAAAGTTGTCGGCGTCAAAATTGAAACAGCGAGATGCAGAACGAAACGCAGTAACGACGCGAGCCAACGAAGACGGAGAAGACACAGCGAGGATCTGATGTGAAACGTCGTAATAGTTGTTAGGGTTTGTCATGAGTCGAAACCCTAGCAAAGCCGATAGTGGGAGAAGACGACAATATATATATATATATATATATATATATATATATATAAAC
>JXCR01133052.1:505612-517119 GCA_002079205.1 Phalaenopsis hybrid cultivar
TGTTCTCATATTCAATGCTAGAACTTCTGCTTGATCTGTTTTTTAGGTATCTGATAATTACCACTTTTGTCATCCTTAATTGTTTTCCAAAATCCTGCTTTCACGTACAGTTCATTAGCAAATATGGGCGCATGTAGCCATGATGTCATACCTCCAAGTGCATATTAAATTTTTTTCATCATCCTAATTTTATTTTCAAGCTTCTACATAAGGATGAATTCAGCAAATAAGGCATGGATACATCAATGTTACCTATTTACTAAATGCTGGCTCTTCTAGGCATTTTTTGCACCCAAATTCACTTGTTCTGTTCATCCACTTGCATGCTTTAGCAAATAGAACTTACGCAATTGTCTTCAAATATCTTCTTTTTTCATGCTACTTAGAAAAATATAAAAATGAACACACATATCTTTTGCCTTCATACTTCGCATGTGGAAATTTTTTTTTTCTTCAATTGCATATACGGAAGACATATATGTACATATATTATATATATGCACTGGGATTCTTTCTACGTGTATGTATTTTGGAGGCATGTGGTTCCACATATTGATTGTCTTACTCTTGCATGCAGTTTATGAACGAAATGAAAGAGACATCTTTCCTCATGCAAAATGTCACAGCAAGGTTCATAAATCACTGTAGATTAGTCTCATGCATGATATGCTATTGCATTGCCTGATTCTTTTATGTTTTCTATTTAGGAGTCTTATTGTCATTGATGAACTTGGAAGGTCTACTTCTACCTTTGATGGGTTTGCAATAGCATGGAGCTGCTGTGAATATCTTCTCTCTCTGAAGGCGTAGTGACTCACTACTTCTTTTTATCCTTAATCTTTTTCTATACTTTTTTTTTTCTATTAGAATGGATTAAACTATTGAGGGGTCTTATACCGTGGATGACAAACAAAAGATCGGGGTACGTGACACACACACACACACACATATATATATGTGTGTGTGTGTGTGTGTGTGTGTGTGTGTGTCACGTACCCCGATCTTTTGTTTGTCATCCACGGTATAAGACCCCTCAATAGTTTAATCCATTCTAATAGAAAAAAAAAAGTATAGAAAAAGATTAAGGATAAAAAGAAGTAGTGAGTCACTACGCCTTCAGAGAGAGAAGANGAGCATAATCATTGATTTCAAAGGAATTGACATTACAATTTAGGATTTTTGTATACAAAGGTAATGTTGAATTTTGTGGAATGTTTATTTTGTCCTTTGCGTAACAAAGTTCTCACAACATTTTGTTGCTGTAACAGCATTCTAATCTTGATATGTCTCCATCTTACCAATGGCCTGGGAGTTTCAAGGGCTTTTCCTTTTGTATGGACTTCTTTTCATGCTTAAGAATCAAATTGCTTTCCGAGACATCATAAATTTACCAACTTGTCATGCTAATAGATCAAATTGGTTCCCGTCTTCATTAAGTTTCCTCTGTTGTAAGGTCTATCTATTTTTTTTTTCTATTTGATAGTTGGAAGTGTGATTTTTTGGTACTTTTTTTGCCAGTTATACTATTTTTGCAACACATATGGAAGCTTTATCTGAGATTGCAGACATATATCCAAATGTAAAGGTCCTCCATTTTGAAGTTGACTTGAGGAACAACCACTTAGATTTTAAGGTGAATTGTTGGCATTTTGATTTGAAGTGGGAATATATAGCAAGCTAATCTCCAGTAACTTAATGTACTTTGTTAATCAGTTTCATCTGCGGGATGGGCTGACTCATGTACCACACTATGGCCTTTTATTGGCTGGAGTTGCTGGTCTGCCTGCCTCAGTGGTTAAAACGGCAAGAGACATCACTGCTAGGATCACAGAAAAGGTAATTTGCATCGCCACATATTCTGTCTGATTTTATATTCCTGAATTTCTACAGTAACTTAAGACATAAGGAATCCATATCAAATTCTCTTAATTTGATCGGAAGTCTATGATTGATGTTTGAAACCCAGAGATTGGAACCGTATGATTCTTTCTCTTACACACGTAAAATACTTACTAAAAAATAGCACACGCATGATGCTTGAATCACCAGGTTCAATCAAATGGGTGAACTAAGGGAAAAGTTGATAATTTTGTGTGACCTTGTTGTTTGCATTTGGATTCTTACACTTCTTTTCATGAATTTGCTCGCCAAGCTACCTCTCAAGTTTGTCTCCTTAATTTAATAGTTGAGGCGAACTTCTTCTCTAGTTGATAGTTAAGTCGAACTTCCTATTTTCTTTATAATAGCCAAGCTGAATTTTATTCCTCTGCTTAACAATTGAGCCGAACATCTTCTTTGATACAACACCATATGCAACCCACATCCTAAATCCAAGACTATTTCTGCAGCATGTGTTTCAAACATTACCTTCACAAAGAAAATGTTACCCACAGTCTACTATAATAGGCCCTATTTATGAAATACTGCATATTTGCTCACCTGAAATGGCAGCACAATGTATACATATAGCTGGTTTTAACCAAAATGTTGAATTTACCGATTAAGGAGTGATTTTAATTGATTGGAATAAATTTCCATGAAAACTTATTTATATAAGGGAAGTGGCTTGTAAACTTATTTGGCTTGTTCCCTAAATTGGTATATATACATAAAACTATTTAGAAAATAGTTAGAAATTACTAGTTAGAATGAATTTGAAAGATAAAATTATTTGTCAAAAATTCCTATCATTATAATAACTGAAATAAAAAAGTAATAATAATAAATTGAAACTTTTTCGGTTACGACATAAGTGTAGTATCACCTTTCGAATTATCATAACTAAGAGATGAGAGGCAATTGTAGAAGGAAGAGAAGAAGTGGACGATGGAGAAAGACCACACGTGCTATCCTGTGTCAAGCCCTAGCTTATCAATGTTGAGAAGGAGGAAGCCACGACTTTGTGCGTAGGTACCATGCAAAGGAGAGCAAGGAAAAAGAAAAAGGAGAAGTCGAAAGAAGGAAACCTTCGTGCCGTGCTCGCGTGCAGAGATCGAAGGTGGAGGAAACCTTCGGCGCAAGTTAAGTTTTTTAATAAAGTAATTAATAATATACATATATATATATATATTTGAATGTGTGTTTAATAATAATATTAATGGGAAGTTTTATTTAAATCAGTACTCCAAACAAATAGTGAATTTAGATTTGAAGGAGAAGTTAGAGGAGCGTGTGAGCGAGGAAGGAGATCGATCTGAGAAACTTATCAAGTAAATATTGTTGTTATATTCTTATTAGAACAAATAATATAATTCTTTAAACTAATATTACTAAATTTTTATGTAATTAGAAAGTGAGTAGAAACCTGATAAATTTTCTGGATTTGATGAAGGAAAAGAATCTTAAAGTTAAAAGAGGTTTGTGTTTTTAATCATTATTACATATTTAAATAAGTTAACTACATTTTAGACTTTTTTAGGATGTGGTTCTTATAGTTATATGCACCTTTATTTGATTTAGGTGTTAGTCAAAGGAAGTGAAAATTTTTTCAGAGGTTTATTAGGCCAATGTGAGTAATTATTTTCTTATATGTTTTAAATTAATATTTATTTAATAAAGAATTTTTTTAATGTTTTAAACAGTTATTTTAGAATTATATGCATTTTGATGAGCATGAAAATTGAAGGAAATAAAATGAGAAAAAGGAAAAATGAATGTTCAATGTCTTAATAAGAATACACTTAAAAGAAAATCAAATGTAAAATTCATACATGATTGCCCCCATGTGGTACTGGTAGGGGATATGATATACCCATCCACGTTAAAGTAAATAATGTGTACTTTCGAGTGCATATTTTGAGAGTACCTATGGGTACAATTTTCGGGGGTATCTTCGGGTATATATTTGATGATACCTTCTAATATGATGATAATCTTGTTATGAGTCTTACAATGGTAAAAATAATAAATACTTAAAGTGAAACGGGAAATAATCAAAATAAAGTGAAAGTTTACATTTTATAAAGTAATGAAATACATTTTTTTTTGTCAATCATGCATAGCATGACCTAATAATTTAATGCATATTAAGATTAGAATTACTCGCTAACTCAAACTTATTGTTGAATTTAATTGTCTCTACCAGGAAGAAGAAAAAAATTAGGTTGATATGTCTAGTAGGAGAGGCTTGGTTTACAGGAGGACCACCGTTGCTAGGTAGGTATTCATAGTAGTTTTTTTGTACTATTTTTTCAGGTAGCGATATAATGTTCAGTACTGGCTTGAGATATTATCTTCAGATTATGTTGATGTTTCTGGATGTTTTGATTTTATAACACTTTGTGGATTTAGTGATTCTTTAAATATTAGAAGATTTTATAAATCCGCAGATTGTTATTTAAATATTTTCACCAAATTTTATGCTATCAGGTCAAAAGTGGCATCAGAGCAATTAGGTTGGATCGTGATAAAAAAGAGTCATTAAGATGATTAAATTAATTTATAAGTTGTTTTAATATAGGGCTAAAGTATGCCTAACTATAATATTTTTTATGTTATTTTCAGAAATATGAAAACTCAAAGGGACAAAGTTAGAGATGATGTGGTAGAAGTTAATCCACCTCTGCAGATTAATGTGGATATAGATGTTTTTTTAGAGATGATGATTGCAGTGACTCAATTGATTAGCAAATCTCAGACTCAGGGCAGTTTCAATCTGGGAGGTCACATGGATAAATATTTGATATTATTTTAGGATATGAGATCACCTCTCTTTGCTAGAGGGGGATGTTTGGTGAATGCTGAAAAATGGCTACTGAGGGTGAATAATATCTTAAATGGATTGTCTTGTCCTCCGGAGAGTAGCCACGTTTGCCTTAGAGGGAGAAGTGGAGAGATGATGATGAGGACAATTATAGAAGAAATATAGGGGTAGAGTCGGCCATAGAATTCAGTGGGACAAGTTTGGAAGCATTTTTTAGAGATTTGTTTGTACCACTGACAGTCGGGAGACAAATACATAATAAGTTTATTCGGCTAGTATAGGGATCGTTCAATAATCGAGTACTAAACAGAATTCACTATGCTCTCAAGATATGTGCCTCGGTTAATTTCAAATGGAGAGGAAAAGTGTCGCCAATTTTTATCTGGGTTACATGATGTGATTAGGCAGCCATTGATTCCTCATGGATGATTCCTTTTGGAATCAATGATTATTCTGTTATGGTGGAGAGGGCAGGAGGACTGATCTGGATTTAGAAGCTTCTCAGATAAAGAGGAACTTTTAGAAGAGGAGAAATTCAGAGAGATCCAAGTTTTCTCAGGGCTTTCAAGGCAGACAGTCCTTCTAGTCATTGAATAACAGTGCTCAAAAGGCCAGATCCATCAATGTTGGCAGTAAGAACTGAGGTCAAGATATGTGACAAGTGTCGATGGTCTCACAAAGGCGAGTGTCTGTCTAGATCTTACAATTGCTCTTTTGTGCCAACAGCCAAGACATATGGTGAGGAACTGCCCTAGATTAGGACAAAGGGCTTCAACAGATTTTAGGGGCAGTGCTGCTCCATCTCAGAAGAGTTTTGGCAAACCGAGGGCAACTGAATCTTCAGGATCAGTGCTAAATGCAGAACAAACTCAGCAGAATGTCTAGCATAGAGTATATACACTTCCGGGGCAAGAAGCTAAGGACTCTTCTGATGTTGTCACATATATGTTTTGCTTTACCTTTAATCTTAGAATTCTTGCATGTCATCTATAAAATAAATTAAGAATTTAAATATATTAATAAGTTGATTAAATAGTCATCGTTATGATTTTAATGATATATATCATATATCTTTAGAGTAGGCCGATAAGAATATTTTTTGACTCAGGCGCATCACACTTTAATACTTCATGAACTTGTTAAAGGGATGCGATTGGATATCCTTTCTATGTTTGTGATATTATCAGTTAGAATGTTAAATGATACTTTTTTAGAAGTTAATCATTCATTTGAGGTGAAGTTAATGATTGGTGAAAAATGTTTTGATGCACAACTTATTGTGTTACCTTTCGTGGAGTTTAGGGTGATTTTAGGTATGAATTGGATGTCTAAAAACTGTCATTAATGATTGAAAAAAACTGTCAAAATAAATGTCCTATGGTGCAGAAATTAGATTTTCAATTAATAGAGTATTGATATTTTTAATAATTACCTGTACAAAATCTTTCTAATTTATGAATCGTGAAAATCATGTTCTTGCTCAGGTAACGCACACCTCCAAGGAAGTACAGTCTTTGGGCAATATTCTGATGGTAAGAGAATATCCAAAAGTCTTCCTTGATGATATACCAGGGCAGCCACCAATGCGGGAGATTGATTGAACCATTGAGCTTTTGTCAGTTCTAAGCCTTTATTTAAGGCACCCTACATAATGATAATTAAAGAGCTGCAGGAGTTGAAGAGTCAATTGTAGCAATTGCTAGATAAGGGGTTCATCAGATCTAACACCTCACCTTGGGGAGTGTTGACCTTATTTTTAGTGAGGTCTAGTCTTCCTCTTAGGGTTTAGGATCTAGTCTTAGGGACCTCCCTTGACTATCTTAGAACCTTAGAAATAGGACCCGCCTTGTTCTAGAAATTCAACCCGCTTCCGTTCTCTTTTGTGGTTCCAAGTGTGTGGTATCGACTTCTAGCATTTAGAAGAGTGAAACCAACATGAGGAAACCCAAAAGGGATCCCTATAGGACCTTTTGAGCCTTAGGGTAGCCTTCTGCACAATGCGCACTCCCGCGCGCACAAACTTCGCAATTCGGAGAGTCGACGCATCCGATCGCCACGATTCGCATCGCTCGCACTGTTATTCGTCGAGGGCTCAAATAAACCTTTTGAAACGATCGATCGCGGGTTGAAATTTTGTGAAGATTGAATTTTGACGCGTTTTTGACCCGATTGTCGACGACGCCGTCCGAGCGACTCCGGATGACAAAACNATGGACTGCATGATCTTGCATTTTACCATCCTATCTTTGCCATGTGGCAAATCCTGCACTGTATGATGTGTTTTGTTGGGGCCAAAAAAAGTGCTCTATCACGAGTAAGAGGGTCTTGTCCCTGCCAAAATGTGTGGCTAGTCCTCCACTATGCTCTTCTAAACAATGGCCTCTCTCAACGAGCACCTAAGAATGTGTCGGCCGTTTTATTTTTGGTTTTGAAAAATATAGGAAAAATGTGAAAATAGTTTTGATATGAATATGATTTTTGAAAGTAAGATTTTGATTTTAAAAAAATATGAGACCAAACGATTCTCACATTTTGAATATTTTGGGTGACTAAGCACGATACCACAAGTAATACACTTATCCCGAAGAATAAACATATCACCTGTAGTAGGCTCAATCACCTAAACTAAAGAATTTGTGACATCCATTTTGTCTGCAAAATATTTTATATAAGACCAACAAGTTCGCTTACTTAATATATAGATTAGATAGAGTTTATTTTACCTGGGTTCCAAATTCTCTATAGAGGCAATTCCTTATAGTTAATTACATTTTAAATGACCGTGGTCACTTAAGAAAACTCTCGATTAAGATCAGTGGTTTTGCTTTCAAGATTTCAAAGTTTAGGTTTCCAAGATCGGACATGGGAAGATCAAGTGGGAATGACCCAAATAGGAACAATTATTTTAAGGAATCCAAAGGAGCGAAGAGTAGGAGATATAACAAATCTGGGGAGAACCCTGGTGACCTCCAAATTATCCTATTGTTTGGCTTTATGTCTTTGAAATGATCTTATTTAATGTTTAATCTTGCAATTTATTTAGAATTTAGGACTTATATTTGCACAATATCTAATCGTGCAAATAACCTAAAAAGATAGGTGGACATACACCGTACCATACGATAATCTCGGAATCCTAAAGGTGTTAGGACTTATAATTGCACAACAGGGTTGTGCAAAAACCTAAAGGTGATATGTGAGGGTTTACGTTACGATAGGCAAACCACCTCAAACTCTTATGTGTTGTTATTTAAACTAAGGAAAATGTTCGGTGATGTGAAAGTGTTTTGATGTTGCAGATCCACCTTGAAATTGTTCCTCGTCGTGCTGCCCACAGTGTTCGCTCCAAAGCTCTTCGTAGTAGCAACTCCAGGTTTGATGTTAATTCCTATATAACCATTAGGTTTTCCTATACTAAGGTGTAGCGTGTATCAAAACAAATAAAACATGTGATATAAAAGAAGAAAGAAATAATATAACATGCTAGGCGAATAGTATGACAGACTAGGAGAACAATATAACATACTGTGAAATAAAATGTTGTAATGTAAATTAAACCTGTATATTTTTGAGGACTGCTGCTTCTTTAAGCTTAGCTAGTATGTGCTGTATAAACATGAGAAAACACAACTTGAAAACTCGAGAAAACCGAAAAATCGTAGGAAAAAGACAAACAAACAAAACAAAACATAATATCATATATAAATGATCAAGAATATGAGATTTATATGTGATATTGGGAATTTCCTCAATTGTCAGGAGGATCTGAGTATAAGATTCAAACTCAAATCCCGGAGCATTGGGTTTCATTTTTGGTCAAGTTATGACAAGAATTTCATTATTTGATTTAATTAAATCAGTCATGAACTACAACCTAGTGCACCCTCGTGTCTAGTGTCCTAATTAACTTATGGACTAGGGTCAGATGTTTGACTTCTTAGGTTCATTTGAAAATTAGGATGATGAACTCTCTCATGGGGTGCTCATAAGACCTAGGAAGCCTATACTTTAGTTTGAGTCTGAAGTGTTCCAAAGTCTCTATCTTCAATTAAGTGTCTTTCAACTAATCCTCGAACATTTTTAGATCAAGCTTAGCTCGCTATCAGACTCCTAAGACCTAGGGGTAAACCTATAATTTTGGCAAAATGGTTGTGAAATGTGCTTCAATCTTAATTAAAACAATTGAGTTTAAGTTTATTCAAAGCTTAAGGGACCTAAATGCAAGTCTACTGATCTTTCAATCCATGCTCCTAATTGTCATTTAAACTCTTACTTTCTTCCAACTCTCAACTATTCTTCCAATTACAATTTCATCTTTCTTATGCAAAAAGAATGGTGAATGATTTAGTATCCTCTTTCCTCTTTAGATTTCTATCATCTCAACAGAGCAAATTTCATTTTTAATTTCCTTTCCTTTTCTCTTTTCCTCTTATTTTTTTTAAGATCATGAATCATTTCAAAAAATGATTAAATCGGAAATTTTCATTTTTAACTTGACCGTTAAAAAAAAAAAAGAAAACAAAACAAACGAAAGAAACCAATCCACTTTTAAAACAAAGTCTAATCGGTAAAGCTTAAAACGAAATCATAAGTGCATCGGCCTAAAGACGTTTAAAACTCGTTAAAAAAAAAAGACCGAATCAATCTCAAAAAGGGGTTTAAGAGTCTCAAAATGTAATTTAAACCTTCACGAATAAAACTTCAGAATATGACGAGTAAAACTTAAAAAATGTAGCCCAAACATATTAGTAGAAAGTGCTCCAAGTAGGGCTCACCTAATCAATGAACCGACCTTCACAACAAAGGTAAAAATTTACCACATTAAGATTTGCGGTCAGAGACAATGAAGGAGAAAACCAATCCCAAACCAAACATCTTCACTCATAAAAGAACTAAAGAAGAAGGCCGACATCCATAAGAGCTGGAAAACAAATCATAATTTAAGCTAAATCAAGTTCAATATATGGGGAAAATAGAGAAATATTTTCAGCTTTTATCCTGCTCCAAAGAGCCAAAACCGAGCCTCAACAAATGGGAAAACACGTAGCAATAAGAGGGAATGAACATAGAGCCTCAAATCAATATTCCACCTATCATGCATTTCAGATTTTCGTAAATAAACTCCCGAATAGTTTCAGATTTTTGCAAATAAACAACATAAAGATTTCAGATTTTTGCAAGTAAACATTAATGCTTCCAAACTTTGCAATCTAAATAAATAAACTCTCAGATTTTTGCAAAGTGACTAGAGCATAGCCATCAGATTTTTTTACAAGTAACATGAACATTAAATGATTCCAGATTGTGCAAAGGAATCATCAAATAATTTCAGATTTTCACAAATTAGCCACCCACAAATTTCAGGTTTTGCAAATAAGTCACTCAAATGTTTCAGGTTTTGCAAATAAGCCACACGAATGTTTCAGATTTTGTATATAAGCCCCACAAATATTTCAGATTTTGCAAATAGGCCAACCATGACTTTCAGATTTTGTAAATAGGCCAACCATACATTTAAGCTCATGGGGAGAGGCAAAAACAACCACCAAAACAATCCCAAAACAGCCCCAAAGAAACTCACGGATATAGGAAAAAAAAAAAAAAACAGGCTAAAACCGTGGCACATAAAGAACTAAAACAGTGATTTATAAAGGCGTAAATCAAAGCAGCTTTTCCAACCTTTGTACAGCCCCCAAAACAGGCTAAAACCGTGGCACATAAAAGACTAAACAAAGCATTTTTCCAACGTTCTTTTACCAAGCATAAATATTAATAATAAGAGCCTTAATAATTTCATTCCAACATGCATTTCATACTTCCAAACATTTTAAGCAACGAAGGTAATAGAGGCAGCCCCCAAATATACTTTTCCATATGTATTTCTAAAAGAGTCAAATGCATTCCAAGACCACCTTAGCCATGCTTTCAAGTGTCTCAAGTAAGGAAAGTAAAGATAGGCCACACATGCTTTCCATAGACATTTATAAAGGAATAAAATGCATTTGCAAACCGCTTTACCAATGCCTTCATATGTTTCAAGCAAAAGAAAAGTAAAGGTGACCTATATATGCTTTATTTCTCACCAACCTAAGCAAATATTCATGCTTAAATTTCAAAATAAGCCTCAATTTTTTTTACTTTCTCATGCTTTTAAAAAGAGAGGAAAGAAATATCATCCTTTTGTTTTTTCCATTCTAAATGGTGTAAAATAAAGGAGAAAAGAATACCTCTTTAGTGTAGCAAAACACTAAAATAAATTGAAAAAAACACCCCCACAGAAATCCTCCATGAGAGCCCTCGCAAATAGCCCCCCACGGTTTCTAGCTCCCGGTTCGACAGGCTCTAACCACAATATTATCGACCAACAGAGAGGAAGAAGAACTCTTCTCGAACAACAAAGTTGAAGGAGGCAACCTTGCCAACAGTGAAGAAGAAAGAAAGCAAGTGCTGAATTTCTCCAAAAGCTTTCCTCTTTCAAAGTCCTCTCTTTTCCAAACAAAACGTAATTCCAGAAATATTTCAAGTACACACACAAAATGAACTAACCAGAAAAAAAATGGCAGCACTGTTGACCTCATTTTTAGTGAGGTCTAGTTTTCCTCTTAGGGTTTAGAATCTAGCCTTAGGGATCTCCCTTCGACTATCTTAGAACCTTAGAAATGGGACCCGCCTCGTTCTATAAATTCAACCCGCTTCTGTACTCCTTTGTGGCTCCGCGTGTGTGGTATCGACTTCTAGCATTTAGAAGGATGAAACCAACATGAGGGAACCCAAAAGGAATCCCTATAGGACCTTTAAGCCTTAG
>JXCR01133052.1:522591-564133 GCA_002079205.1 Phalaenopsis hybrid cultivar
TGGTTTGAAGGTGGTTTGGCTGGCTTTGGTTCCTACCCCTACCCGTGAGACCCATTGGAATTCCTTGAGTTTAATTTATTCCTTCTTGTTGAGTTTGAATCATTTGAATGATTGTAGATGGAGCAAATTTGTTACTTTGAAAGATTGGTGATGTTTTGTACTCTCCTATGTTATCAAAACTTGTAGAGAATTGATTTGGGTTTGCCCCGGCCGTGAACCTCACTTGTTGTGCTTTGGGTTTGCCTTAGCCGTGAGCCCCCCTGGTGCTCTGGGTTACTGTAACCGTGAGCTTTATTAGTTCTTTTTGGGCCCCTTTGTTGCCTTAACTGTAAGCCTTACCTGTTGTCTTTTAGGCTGCCTTTGGTTATGGGCCTTGTTGGTTGTTCACTCTTCTTTGCTGACCCTGGTCGTGAGCCCTTTTGTCCCTGTTCCTAGCTTTGGGCCGAGAGCCTTGTTGGCTGTTTTCTCTTATGTGCCTCGGGTTTTGCTTTGGCCGTGAGTCCTACCTGCTGTTCAGCTCTTTGTAGTGATCCAGATCGCGAGCATTCATCTGGTTTTATTGGAAGATTTCGTGCTTATTTAATGTATGAGGTTATCTATTAATCTAAAAGTTGGAGGAATTTCGATCTTAGTATGAGTTCGGAAATATTGACGGTGGTTTCCCCGCGATCATTTTCTTTCGAAGTTTGGAAAATTTTAAATCTCATTTTGGGAGAGCATTTAGTTGATTTGATTAATCCTGCGTTCTCGGGGTTTGGAGAATCAGCGCAAAGAAATATTTTATGTTTATTAGGAAAGACCTTGGACCCTACTTTTCCAGGTCTTTTCGATACGAGTTTTGAGAATTGATCCAGTCTCTTTTTCGTTGTTTTAGATGGATCAGGGTCTCCTCTCTCTCACCCTATTTTTGTTCTTTTATTTCCTTGCTTCTTGGTTCGGTTTTCGATGCTTATGTCCGATGCATAAGTGTCCACGTATAGCCTTTTGCTATACGTGAAACCATCAAGCAAGGTTGCAAGTAGTCGTTTTGGGGCGTACGGTGTTGATGATAAAGGCACACCGAAGATAGAGCAGAAAGATGTCATATCTTATAACATCAAGATCCAGGCATTTGATGAATAATAGGATATGGTANAGCCTAGTCTCATACGAGTGCTTGCGGTCCCCCTCATCCGAATTTTGTTTCTTTGTTTTATCAAAGTTTTGGGACGGGGCACTCGTGTTACTTTTCCTTTTTTTTAGAATTTCCCCAGGAGTTTTGAGGATTTTCTTTTACTTGAGTCTTTTTCGTTGATTTTCTCGAATTTTTTCCGCTTTTCCTCGGGTTTCCTGGACGACGTTTCTTTCAGAATTTGCTTTTTGAGATGCATTTAGGTTTGCTATACTTAAGGAACAGCGCATCTCACGGGCGTACAGGTTTGTTTTACATTTTGCAGCAATTAATTTTCTTGTTTCTACCTGCTACTGCTCTTCTTATACAGCATGTTATACTATTTATGTTTCTACCTGCTACCGTATTGTACAACATGTTATGTTATTTATGTTTCCACTTGCAACTATTTCTTCTCGTATAGCATGTTATGTTGCTCCTGTTTTGCCTACTATTGTTCCACGTGCATTCTATTGTTTGTTCCTGCATCGCACACTTTACATTATATAACTTCAAGCATGTTTCCTTTTTGCATATGATGTTTAGAAGACTACAACCATAGGGCTGTTTGATTTAACACTATAATTGAACATCCTAGAAAACTTAAACTCGTCATGTCGGGGAGCTTGGAGCTAGCACGGTGGGCAGCACGGCCATCTTCAACAGCATAACACGTCTTCCCCAGCAAAACCATCCCTTTTCCTAGAAATTAAACAACAATCCATAGGATTTCGAGGTTGTTCTCTTAGCGTGACATAAATCCTCCACATTTTCTTTAGGCATTCGTATAGCTCTGTCGTACGATTTAAGCCCTAAACTCGTTCTAGGTTCTGTTGTCGTCCGATACGACGTAAACCCTCATATCTTCTAGGCAATTTGTGTGATCCTGTCACGCCTGTCGCCTGATACGACGTAAACCCTCATATCTTCTAGGCAATTTGTGTGACTCTGTCACGCAATGTCCGATACGACGTGAACCCTCATATCTTATAGGCAATTTGTGTGACTCTGTCACGCAAATATAAGCCCTAATTAAAATCCGATACGACGTAAACCCTCATATCTTCTAGGCGATTTGTGTGGCTCTGTCACGCAAATATAAGCCCTAACTAAGTAAAATTGACAGGATGAAACACTTTAATAATGTCTTCTTAAAGCTGAAGCCAAACCATAGGATGGACTGGGAACCTACTGAGGTTTGCCTCAGGATCTGTGGTTTCCCCTAGTTTCTCTTCATTTGAATTCCTTAACTATGTTCCAGATTTGAACTTTTCCCCCTTCACACCTCTTTGTCCGATTTCGTTGTAAAGTCCTATCCTTTTGACCTCTTTCTTTCCCCTTTCACACCTTCTTAGTCCGATTTCGTTGAAAAGTCCTATCCTTTTGACCTCTTCTTCCCCCTTCACACCTCTTTGTCCGATTTTGTTGTAAAGTCCTATCCTTTTGACCTCTTTGAGAATGATATTTCCTGATTTTTATCGAGAGTTTTCTTAGGTGACTTCGGTCATTTAAGATGTAATTAACTCTCTGATTTTTATCGAGAGTTTTTTTAGGTGACTTCGGTCATTTAAGATGTAATTAACTATAGGGGATTTGCCCTTATAGAGAAGCTTTTCCGAACCCAGCCTAAAATAAACTCTATTTAAATTTTCATATTAAATAGAGGAAAAGTTAAACCTAGCCTAAAATAAACCCTATTTAATTCTTTGTATTAAATAGGGGAACTTTTCGGCAAATAAAATGGTGCACAGCTTAAAATAAACCCTATTTAATTCTTTGTATTAAATAGGGGAACTTGTCGGCAAATACCAGCTTAAAATAAACCCTATTTAATTATTTGTATTAAATAGGGGAACTTGTCGGCAAATAAATAGTTTCGTAGACCCAAACGGATGTCATATGTTTTCTTAGTTTATTTGATCGAGTTTCATTTTCAAGTCTTGTGTTTATCCCTCGGGATAGATACAAGATTTGAGGTAGAGCGCTCTTTCATTTTAAATTGTGAAAAATATGAGGTCAGTTTGATTTCATATTTTTCTAAAATTATATACATATATATACGTAAATTAAAACGTCCTTCCGAAGCGGGCGATGGAATTTCGATTCCGGCGACCGACAGCTTCTTACGGGCGACCCCCCAAACTTTCTTTTAACTTTCTTTTAGTGCTGACAGGGAGCTTCAATATTATTTTTGAAGAAGGATGAAAGCTTCAGGATGTGCATTAATTACAGATAGTTGAATAAGCGCACAGTTAAAAACAATTATCTATTGTCGAGGATTGACGATTTGGTCGATCATTTGGAAGGGACCTTTGTTTTCTTAAAGATTGATATGAAGTCAGACTATCAGGAACTCAGGATTAAAGAAGAAGACATAACAAGATAGTTTTCAGGATCAGATATGAGCATTATGAAGTTGTGATGATGTCCTTTGAACAGATTAATGCTCCAACAGTTTTTATGGATCGGATGAGCAGGATCTTCAAGATTTTTTTTGGATACTTTTGTGATTATTCTTATAGATGATTTTTTTTTTTTGTACTCGGGTGATGAACTCAGTCATACAGATCATTTGCTTGTTGTGCTACAGGTTTTGAAGAAGAATACACTTTATGTCAAATTTTTCTAAATGTGAATTTTGGCTTAAAAGCGTGGCTTTTCTTGTGCACATTATCAGTGAAGGTGACATATCTCTGGATCAGAATAAGGTAAAGGTGATTGACGATTCGCCAAGGCCTACTACTACAACTGAGGTCAAGAGTTCTCTAGGTCTGACTAGTTATTATAGAAGATTTGTAGAGGGGTCCTTACAGATTGATATGTTGTTATCAAGGTTGACTCGGAAGACAATGAAATTTTAATGATTCAGATCGTTGAGAGGATGCTTTTCAGAAGATGAAGGCTTGTTTAATGTCAGATTCAGTTTCGGCCATTCCTTTAGGTTTTGATGGGTTTCGAATTTTCATCGATGCGTCTTTAAGGGGTTTGGACTGTGTACTTATGTAGAATAGAAGAGTTATTCCGTACACATCACGACAATTGAAAATTCAAGAAAAGAACTATCCCACACATGATTTGGAGCTTGCAACAATTGTTTTTGCACTGAAAAATAGAGGCATTCTCTGTATGGAGTTAGATGTGAGGTATGTACTGATCACTAGAGCTTGAAGTATATATTTACTCGGGAGAGTTGAACCTGAGGCAGAGGAGATGACTGAAATTTATTAAAGACTGATTTAGACATTTAGTACCATCTTAGAAAGGCAAATATGGATGTAGATGCACTATATAGGAAAGTTTTGGGCAATTTGAATTATTTATTTACTTAGCAATAGAAGTTTTCTAAAGATCTGAAGAAGTTGAAACTATCAATAATTGATTATGTCATAACAGGAAGGTTCAATTAAATCAATTAACAGTGTAGTCCACTTTGAAAAGCAGAATGGAGGATTCATTAGCCAGAGATGGCAATGTTCACAAAATCTCGAAACAAGTTAAGACAGTCGGTTTAGAGACATATTTGTTAGATCATGATGGTTTATTGAGATATAAAGACATGGTTTATCTTCTAAATGTTGATAATTTGGGGAAAAAATTATTGAGGGAACCCATTTATCTTAGCTATAATATTCACCCAGGAAATAAAAAAAATGTATCAAGATCCCAAAGAAGCATTTTTGTCGCCATAATTGAAGAGAAGTGTGATAGAATTTATGGCTAAATGTTCTTCATGTTAGCTAGTAAAGGTAGAACATCAGTGTCGTAGAGGTCAGTTGCATCATTTACTGAATCTATAGTGGAAATGGGAGGAGATTGCGATAGATTTTGTGATTGGATTGCCTAGATTACGTCAGGGCAGTGATGCTATAGGAGTAATCATTGATAGATTGACTAGGTCTACCCATCGAACAGACAAATCTAGTGGAGAGATTAGTCAAATTATATGTGGATCAAATTGTGAGATTGCATGGAGTGTCCAAGTCTATTATCTCCGATAGAGATGACAGATTTACTTCCAGATTGTGGAAGAAGGTTAAAAAAACTTTAGGCAGTCGGTTGACTTTCAGTACAACATTTCACACTCTGACAGATGACAGGTCAGAAAGGAATATTCAGACTGTTGAGGATCAAATAAGGTTATTTGTCCTTGATTTTGATGGAGGATCACATATATCTTTAGTAGACTTTGCTTATAATAACAGTTACTAGGCTAGCATTGAAATGACTTCATATGAAGCCTTGTTTGGAAGGAAACATGACATCATAATGTTAGACGAAAATAGGTGAAAGAAAGGTCATTGGAGCTGACTTGGTTGATTATGCTAATGAGAAGATTAGATTGATCAGAGACAGACTAAACGTAGTGCAGGATAGACAAAAAATATTATGATGTTAAGCACAGATCTGTTGAGTTTGAGGTTGGAGAGTTTGTTTTTATCAAGATCAATCGATTGAATGGTGTGCAACATTTTGGGAAGACAAGAAAATTGAGCCATAGATATGTCGAGCCCCATAAGATTGTAGATAGGATTGAAAATATCGCTTACAGATTAACTTTACCTACTCATATGGTGGGAGTGCGTAATTTTTTCCATATTTCTTCACCTAGAAAATATATTGCAGATGAAACTTGTGGGATGATAGCAGACTTAATTAATATTCAGCCAGATTTGACTTTATATTGAGCCTAAAATTATTCTGGATTATGATGTGAATAAGCTACTGAACAGAGATATCTCTTCCATGAAGATTTTATGGAACTATGAGTCGGAGAAGGATGCTACTCGGGAGAAAGTCTTTGAGATGTAAGATATATATCCACAGTTTTTCATTTGAGGTATGTTTACTTTCATAATTATTTTCACATGGATAAAATTGTTTTAAGGAGAGATTGTAATAACAGAAATAAAAGAGTAATGACTATATTAAAAAAAAAACTAATAATAATAATAATAATAATAATAATAATGATGATAATGATAATAATAATAAATCAAACAGGTGTACAGTTATGCACATTTTTAGTTACAATCATCACTTTCAATTAACTAACATATATTCATATGTATGAATGTCGGTTGATTTATTTTACAATATATAGGATGCTATTATGCTATAATACATGTGATTATGTTTATGAACTAACTGTCTGCATCTATTCATTTGTTATGATTCACACATGCGATGTGTGAAATGCCTATAAATATTTCCGACATGTATTGTGGTAAGAAATGTCACGAGTAATGTTATGAGTAGAGTATTACATGAGAGTTTGCAAGTATGTTTTGTAGAGATGTAGTATTCTCAACTTCTAGTATTTAGGCAGTTGCAAAATTCTGGAACTATTTTGATCAAGCGGTGACAGAATGTAGGGAACTGTTGGTATCAGGGGGCTATTGATAATTGCTATGTTGGAGAGACCAACTATTATCGATAGTTTATATGCATTTGGGGCAGAGTGATGGTCAATGATAAACAAACATGGAAATAGTTGAAGCCTATACATTTACGAGTGACATTATTATGAAATGACATCGATAAAATGACATTGTTATGATTACATACGATAAATAGCTTATGAACATGCCTATGAACATATTTTTATTATACTTTTGATTTCATGTTTATGATATACAAGCTTATACAACGGTCTTGATTTATACACTACAGGTTTTTCTTTTCATGTTCTCTACAAATGTAACATATTAAGATTTATGTGTAGACATACAGTGACTTTAGCATGTACGTTATTTTATTTTCACGTATAAATTTTTATTTTAGAATTGACTATTTCATTGAGCTCGTTGTTGCTCACTCTACGTTGTTACCTTTCAATTAATGGCAACAAACATCTGGGCGAGTAGTCTGTTATGATTTTTACAACTTTTGCACTATATATTTTTGAGAGCTTGTATAGATATTTTGGATTCGTACTGTTATTATTTTTTATTTGCTAGCTTTATATAATTTGTATATTTTGAGGATATGTTTTTCCACGCTTCCGAGTATAAATATAAATGAATTATGAAATGCAATGTACCACGTATGTTTATAGCAATTTAGTTAGACTAATTCGTGACTCACTGGGTCTTAATTTTGCAATTCAGTATGAGTATTGGTGAGAAATTAGTCTGGCTGAATTGTCTGCCTCTGTCGCATCTCAGCAGACCCTTAAAGAGGGGTTTGTTGGGGTTTGACAGCACATTCCTTGAAAGCTTAGTGAATTTTGTTTCATACTACATAATAGATTAATCTACTTGCATTAATTTAATGAATTTTTCCTTGATTTTTCTTCTAGATGAAAGTGGTACGAACCAGTCTTTAGCGTTCACAAACTCATCTCACTATTTCATGTGTTTGGCTTTACTCCCAAATCTTTCCTGCAACTTTCCTCGTCGTCATCTCTTTGTTTCTCGCTTTAACGCAAAAACGGTCGGTGTAACCATCCACTCTAAAGGACAAGGCAACCCATCTAAAATATTTTTCACTTTTAGCAGTTAGTTTGCAGCATCCACTAGAATTTATCCTCCAAGAAGAGAGGTAACCTCATATTCTAAAATAGTTTCAAATATTTGTTCATCTGGCCTCTCTCACTATAATTGGCCCAAGTTTGAGTGCTCTTAATCATGTGAGTTATTGCAGTTATCTTCTCAGGAAAAGGATCTGCATTCACAGTAATATGTGGAGATGCATCAATTTTTACCACATCATCTCTAACTTCTTCTCCTTAATTTTTCATATTTTGGAAATAAGATAAGAAAGATTATAATTAGACATAACTTATCCCTTCATTAATATTATTTATGATTTAATTTAATTAACCTAATGACTCTATTTGAATATGATCTAATCTTTTTTTCTAATCTCTTTTGTCACGACCCGGCCTGATAGCTTCGAATTAACTAAGTCAGGAGTTACGGTCGGACGATATTAACATTAATTTATTTTCCACGGATCTTCATAACTTCAATTTATAAATAGCCATTAAGAAATCACAAAATATTCTAAATGAAAATTTAAATCATCCAATAATAACAACATTGTCTGCAAGCAACCTGTCATCCAACATAACAATATGTCATCATCTTGAAGAAATCAATATAAAATGAAAACCACAATCACAACACAGCATAATACCTATGTAATAATCATTCTCGTATAAACTAAATCTCTTATGTTAGATATATCAATATACAATCTTTTCTGGAAGAAATAGTTAAATTCAATAGTAATTTTACCGATTTAGTGGGTAGTTACAATCTTATTATGCATTAAATGACTTTGCTAATGCTCAGCTTGAATGTCCCAAGAATATTCAGTCTACTGCTAAATCAAACTGTAAACATTCATTTTTTTTAGAATTATCCATTTCTCTTTCAATTTAAGTAATTACCATTTTTAATCTTTTTAAGAAGTCGTATCAGGATTACCATTGTACCCAAAGATATCCTCAAAATTTGCTCGAGTCGGTCTCCCTCATCCCTTGACTCGCACACTTCACCTACTTCTTCCAAGCTCAAATTTCTATATTTGGAGTCCTAATTTAATTAGACATTCTATTAACATTAAATAAATAAGCATACAAACATATATTTTTTAAATTTATTAAATAACCTGAGAAAAACCTAATACACCTTTATCCCTTGCTTGGTTTGATCTCCTTCTTCTCGCACGTTGGAAGCTTCTTCTCCTTTGATAGGACTCGAGCTCATCTTCCTCTACTTCTTTGCACAATAACGACGCATGAAGCCGCCTTCCTTTCTTTTGTCGAGCGCTTGGTTCAACTCCATTACCATATTTCTCCTCCCTCCTTCCTCTTTTTCTTCATGCAAGTGGCATTATCCTTTCTCTCACAACATCCATACTCGAAGCCGAAGCTTTCCACACCTAGCATTGTCAAATTTTCCTTCGAAGAGAACGGATGCTTGCTTGAGACGCACACAAGTCTTCCTCTTTCATCTTTTTTCCTTCATCCACTTTGTTCCACTAGGGCACAATCCTCTTCCACATGTCCCGTAAGCAAAGCCTCCTCTTTTCCTTCCTTATTCATCTCCATCGGTCGGCTATGGCACGCACGCTACTCTTCCTTTCTCTTCTTTCTCCATTGTCGTTTCTTCCTCTCCTTCCTGTCTCCCACTAGCTCTCTCAATCTGTTTTGCAATTCCAAAACAAGTGAGACACTAGCCTGCTTAAGTGAAATCATCGAGACGGCCATTCGATCCGACCGATTTGATTTATTGTTATTATTATTATTTAAAAAAAAATTTCAATAATTACAGTTTATTGTCTATCAAGATTTTGTGGCAATAACAGTTTCAAGCATGATAAAAGGTTCTTTCTATTCAACCCTACCATATAAGGTTTTCATTACTCATTTTGACTTCTTGTAAAGAGAGACATCAGTTTGGAGCTCTCACTCTTGGGATTTAACTAAAGTAGGACCCTTCTGGCTTTCATAATAGAGTTGATTTCTTTAGCTTGTTCGAAATGCCCATCATATCCAGTAAACTAAGCTAGAGTTTCCATTTCTTTCAACCAAGGGACTAGTTCGCCTTAAATCCATTGATGCTCCGAAGGCATCATCCATTCATTTTGATTTTAGGCCTTCTTGCACAAGTTATTTTGGCCAATGATATCACAATTTTTATTCATGATGAGCATGTGCGTTGAAAAGCTCTATATTGGATTGATTATTACGAGCAGCACACTTGCAGAGCATATTGTCCATTTTGGTGGAGCGGCAAAGACAAAATCAACCTTTTGTTAAGTATCAATTACTGCCAACTTTTATTAAATACAATTTACTGAAAATGGACTCCCGTCTGATATTGAAAACCTTAGAAAGATTTTGTGACCATTCCTTTTGCTAAAAGGCTGATTGATTAACATTGCATTTTAATCTTGTTGATAGGATTCAAAGAAGATGACGAACAACTGTGAGGAGTATCACCCTTTGCAAATGGCGTACAGGGTTGCCCAAAGGCTGGTTTGCTTGAAATATTCCAACCAAGGCGAGGATGATATAAGAAGGGCTTTGGAAAATCTTAAAGAGAGTTATAATGAGGGTAGGTTTACATTTTGATTTCCTTTTTCTGAAGTTTGTCTATAGTAAGATGACTAAAATTTGACTTGTATAGCTTTTTTATCTATATTCATGAAATTTTAAACAAAACAAGCAATGCCATTTCTTTTCCTTCTTTCTTTTTTTGGTCATAGCGAAGTTCAGACAATGTCCTCGCTAATGGTATCAGATTATACAATGAAATGAAAGCTCAACTTGTAGACGATTTTATACTCGGAAAATAGACATGACATAAAATTGTGACATAGCATCATGGCTGTTGTTAAGCACAGCTATGTCGAGTTCTATGACTTTCTGGTTAAAAGCTTTAGACTGGGGAGTTACATGCCAAATTCTTTCACATCATCCATCTTTAACATTATCTTTCACAGTTTCACCTATCAACCTTTGCCTCGGAATTTATGTCCCCGCCAGCCATATTCTCCTCTGCTAGGATTTAGATGAATAGGAATTTGAAACGCTCACTATTTTCTTTTGCTTCCTATTATCATCCCCATCACCTGAATGGCAATCACCCTCTTTATACTATATCAAACCTTTTAGTAAATGCATGGCTTCACTGCAACTTACTTTTCCTGATTCCGTAAGATAAGATGCAAGTCTTTTCTTCTGCAATGAGAATTAAATGGCACGCTTTTATGGTCTCCAATCTCACTCTTAGCGATTTGGTCCTCTTTCCCCTAATCCAAGTGGGCCAACTAAGAGATGTGCCATCTTCTCATTTATAGAATCACAACCATGTGTCATGCACCGTCATCTCAAGAAAGGATGAGCCACATTCTTTTAATTATGGAAAAGAAAATTCTAGAAAAAAATAGAAAGAATGAGAATAATCTAAGGAATTCTAGAATGTTCCACTTCATTTCAGAAATATACTGAAAAAGACAAGCTTCAAGTGACCTTTAAAATATTCTAGAAAGCTCTAGAATAATGTATATATAAGGAATAATGTATAACCATCTAGAATTTCTTAGATTATTATTCTTCTTTCTAGTTTTTTTTTCTAGAATCTTTTTTTCCATGACTAAAGCGATGTGGCTTCTTTCTTGAGATGACGGTACGTGACACTAATGTGAGGTATCTCATTAAGTGGAAATGACTACTTGATAGTGAAGCTAGCTCAGAACATGAGGACACATTGTGGAAAAGAAAATATCCAATAGTATCAGCAGAAAAGCGCAATGAGGGATTTGCGAGTTTAGGTGGGGGAGATTATCGCGCACCGCCATCTCAAGAAATGACGAGCCACATCCCTTTAGCCACGGGAAAGAAGATTCTAGAAAAGACTAGAAAGAAAGAGAATAATCTAAAGAATTCTAGAATGTTCTACATCATTTCTGAAATATGCGGAAATAGCAAGCTTCAAGAGAACTCTAGAATCTTTTAGAAGGCTCTAGAATCATGAATGTGTAAACAATAATGAACGATCATCTAGAAGATAAAATATTTTAATGTAATCTGGAATATTCTTTAGGACTTGAAGTAGTAATATAAATAGAGGTCCTTCCACCTGATTTGTAACCAAGGTTTCAAAGCAACCAAGGTGTATAATCATTTCTTTCTTAGTGATGTAAGGGAAAACTATTGTGAAAGAGTCACCTTTTAGATTCGAGAAAATTGGAACAAAAATTTAAACAAAGAAGCACAGTCAAAACAATCAGAAAAGCACACAAGAATTTTACCTGGAAGAACCCAAAAATGGGAAAAAATCATCTGTCACACCACTAAAAATTTTACTATGAAATTCAGAAAGTTTTACAATGACTCATACAAGTTTCTTCTTTACATTCACACGAAGAAATTTATAAGATTTGCACCAACAATCTTTCATCTCCAATCTGATGCAAAAAATCATATCGAAGCACCAAAATTCACCTTTTTGACGCTCTGCACCTGTATCGGGATGCTTGTCAAAGAATTCAGAAAAAAGAAAACAACAAGTTCACCATTCCACCTTCAAAAATTAGCTTAAAAACCAGTTTTTTATATGGTAACCGCACATGACGCTTAGGCGCCCAAACTTTGCGCCTAAGCACCAAGCGCTCTGTATTGGCACCCCATAATGGGCGCCTAGGCGCCAATAGACCGATGCATAGCTCTCAGTAATAAGAACAGCATTCGCTCTATAGCAAGCACATATGTGCTCAAAGCCGACGCCTAGGCGCCGGCTCCTTTGTTCGGGCAAAACCTAAATGAGCGCTTAAGCGCTCACAACCCGATGCATATGCGTCGGGTGCCTTGTGCTTAGACTCTACAGCCCAACAAGTGAAGCATTTCTTTCTCTCAAGAATCTCTCCTTACTCATTTCTTACATAGTTTTTATATTTCTCAGTCCAAGCGATTGCAAGAGTTAAACCAATTTAGTGCTTAGTAAAAGCGCTAAAGTTGCACAGCGAAGTTTGTCCCTGAAAGAGCTGCTAAAGAATACCATGTATGGCAAGGCTGAAATGATAAAGATATTAGACTTAACTATCAAAGAGGTTGAAGACGTGTCCGATAAACAGAAGCTTTGCAAAAAGCTTAACCTCGGGCCAACAAGGCAGGCTTTTGGTTTGCTTAGCCAAGTTGTTCATCCCATTGCAATTTCTATGACCATCTTTTTCTGCTTGTTATATATGTAAATACTTGAGAATTGAGTGGTATGCATCTAAATCTTTCCTGTCTTTAAAATAAAATATTATTCCTCCTCCTACAACTAAACTAATTTTTCCTCAAGTTAGTACCACTTTCTAATTACGATAGATTTTTATTGAAGAAGAATAATTATGCAAAACAAAAAAAAAAAAAAAGGAAAATTGAATTGATTGACATAAAATTACTTAGCATTGCAAGAATAATATTCCATATTTTTTGTTTCTCCTGAATAAAAAGCCATGTTTGAAATTGCATAACTTAAAACACTAATTTAAGCAACTAGATAAATCTGCATGAAACTAGCAATAACTTTATTTCATACTAACTAACGGGAAATCAATATGACTTTTTATTACAGGCTCTAGTTCGTTCTCTTATTGATTAACAGGAAAATAGATGATACAACTTAAAAGTACACAAGGATGAAAGAGCAAAGATCTACCATTTAGATTGGTATTAGAGCCTTACGGAGTTTAATATTTCGCTGATCTTTTTGTGTTATTTTGTTTTTATTACATGTGTTCCAGGCGTCGCTATTAAGCAGGATTGTCTTATACGCAGCTGTAGTGTTTCGAATTAAGTGTTTGCGGCTTCAAATATCGTTTAATTGGACGATAATGAAGTTTTGGGCGTATTTTAGGGCTGACAACAAAAACGGAGCAGCTGGAAAGCAGGAAGGTTGCGACGGAGGATGGTAGGGGCCGTTGGGACTGTTCTGAACAAACCCACAATATAAACTAATCATAGACTCACACAAAAGTAAATTTATGATAATAGGATAACTACGAGTGAGGCAAAAGAATTGACCAACACTCTTAAGGCAGAGGAAAACCTTGATTGGTTCGGCCAATGCAGGCAAGTGAAATGCATGTTGTACGCTCACATCAATCTATTAGGTTTGGGGGAGCTTCGACCTCATCCGTCAAAGCTTTTTTTCTCGTCGTCGTTAAGTAGATCACATTGAGGGTGGTGTAATATTGCAAACTTTTGAAGTAAATGTTGAAGGTATTCCAAAGAAGATCTGAATACAATAAGGACCTATTCTCTTTTGGACTAACTTGAGCTGGAGCTGCATATAGATGTTGATTATCATAAATTAATTCTCAAGTCGTTCAATATGTACTTTACGTCTTCCTCTTTTCGTACTCCTTGGGCGCATTCAATAAATAATTTTTTTTAGAGGAACTAACTTCGGAATGTAATTTATGTCATGTTGTACAACTTTTAGTGGCAACCACCTTATAGGTAAATTTTTGGTCATGATGCCATGCAATTGTTTCCACAAGGGCTGGCCCTTTTCATGTATTAGCTCATTAGACTCACTATATTTGAGAGCAACCAATATTAATCCATCAAAGTGTCTCTTTTATGTGCTTAGTTTGAATCACTGATGTCTCTTCCTCATCAGCTGGCTACTGAGACTCCTCTTCGGAGTCCTTTCTTATATCGTTGCTCATTTTTTCAATTGCTCCCTTCTCAGTGAAAGAGATTGCTCTTCTTGAGCAATATGATTCAATATGCTAGTCCATGGCACTCGAAATACTTTCTAGCTAAGATGAATTTGGGAATGTTATTGGCTCCATCTGGTCTCCACTCTGAATTAATTTCTCCTTAGGTGGGCTCGACTTGGATATTTCATTGGGTGTACCTTTGCTTCTTGATCCTAGGGTTGAACTCTACTTGTAAGATGTGATGTTCATTTGAAAATGTCCCCTCCACCTTTAGAGCTAGGTTTGAACATTTTATAAATCTGATAAGACAACTTCACCACATTGTCAATCGAGGATATTAAGCTACGGTACTCTCCTTGGGCTCCACTAGCCCATATTTAAATATAAGATGCTTGAACTCTACTGTATACTCCTTTAGTAAGAGATCTTGCTATTTCAGGTGATGAAGTCTCGAAACATGTCATATCTGCAATGAACTGTCAGGTACTTGCATTGCATCTCTCGTTTCATCTTTAAATCAGGTAGTGATTTTGTTTTTCGTTCTCACTATCAAAGAAGCATCATATTCTCTCACCACATATATGCATCATTCTTTAAGATAGTGATGTCTAGCTTTACAATTATGTCCAGTGAGATGTCCGGGTACTCAAAGATAAGTTCCACTGTCTGGAACCCACTTGATGAATCCTTTCGGATCCCTAGACTATGAAAGTCTAATAAATTTGCCTTTACTTTAGAATCCTTGCTTCTTTGATATATTATGTCAAATTTTTGGCGTAGTGGTCCTTCATCTCAAGAATCTTCCCGATGGAAGGGATTCACTTCAATTTTTTGATCTAACGAGTCATTGTTGTGCCTATAGGTGACCCTTCTAGATTGTCTAGTATAGAAGGCAACAAGCCTCTATTGCGGTTGGAGGATTTCCAACTGTCTATTTTTCATAAAAAGTTCATTGACGTCTCTTTGTTAATTTCTCATAAGAGACATTCCTCCCGATTAGATTTTCTATAATTCTCCTCGGTTGAGGTTTGGAAGATAAAAGAGGGTATTCGGGGTGGTGGGGAAAGAAAAAAATTTATTAGCTTACTTGAAATCTCAGCAGAGTGTGGGGTTAGGTATTAGCAGATTTTGGTGGCCTTAAGATATGACTCGGGTTAAATTGAAAGAAAGATGAAAAGCTATGGAGCAAGAGAATATATCATGATTAATGTTGTGCATCCAACTCTTTTATATGCATATGATACCTTAATTTCTACTTATATTTGAAAGTAAGGTGAATTCTACAATATAAGAAAATAAAACACAAAATAGTAATTTGCACATGCCTAAAATAATGGGGGTGATTCTGGATACTCTTCAAAATCTTAATGAGAATTATAAATTCTTTAATTTTTTAATTATTGTTAATTATTTTAGTTTAATTTGAATGATAATAAATTTAAAATATCCAATGAAGAGAATTCTAAGTTTTAGATTTCATTAGCAAGACTGGAGCATACAAACTAATAAATTGCATTATTAAGTAAAAGATAATGAAATAATTAGCTTTACAATCATCTTACAATTTTTATATGGTTTAGTCATTATTTATGTCCACGCATAAATGTTCACCCTATCGAGAATTTCCTAAACAGCTAAAACTAAAAGAAATTGTTAGTCCCACACTAAGCAAAAAATCCTTTACACAATTTTTAGACTAGGATAACTTCTATTCCTTTGAGATTACCTCTCAACCTTCTTCTTCTTTGCAAGGGTACCTTGTTATTATTTTCTCCATAAGGAAATGTAAATAAATATACATATGATGAAAAAAAAAATGAAAAGGATTTGAAAAGAGAAAATGGCTTATTCCATGTAGTTGAGAACATGTGTAAGGAAACCAAGCTATGCACATTGTCAAGGAAATCAAGCAACTAAGCTCATCTTCTTTTAATTCTCATGTTTAAATAGTATTTTTATGGGACATTATTTTCACAACCTATTTTTAAGAAAAGGAGAGAGTAATGCTATCAAAATCCATAAATACCTTCATTACCAATAATTACCCATTAAGAGATTTTGTATTGTATGGCTTTGGTTTAAAATTTAAAAATAAAAAAGAATAATTTTTCTTATTTATTATAAAATACAAACTAAAATTTGTATGATTATTAGCTTTGATTTAATAAAAAAATAATTACAAGCCATATTTAAATTTTAATTTTTTTTTGGTTTACAATAAACTCTTATGGAGACCTACAAAACTATTTGAAGAGCTTATATAGTTATTTTCATTGGTCTAAAGTACCAGTATTTTCATGTAGTATTGTAACACTATACAAACACTTAAAATGACATTTACAAATACCCAATTAGTATTATAGAGGTCCATTTTGCCAATTTAAATTTTAATATTTTAATTTATGAATTAACATTAGATTTATAATAATCTTAAATCAGAATATTTAGAAGCTTTTCAATAAATTTAACCAAATATTAAATCTTAGTAATATTATTTTAAATGTTGGAGATTTTTCTTTTGGAGAATGTAAAGAAATCATCCCTTGCTTTCTTGCTCATTTTTTCTTAAATATTATATTTTATATTGATTTTATACAAAAAAGATATGATGTGTTTAACTTATACTAAAGAACAAATATTCAGCTACATCATTTTATTGGTGTACTCATCACATCACTTAATTTAAAAAATATCAATCTTTAGTTTCTCCGTCTAATTTTTTATCAATAAAATTTATAGTAGGATGTGACTCATTAGTTTAACAATGTCTCTCATTTTGATGATTAAAAAAAATAATAATAAGTAACATTTTAATTTATATAGTTTAAGTGGTATGTCCTCCTTTAAGTATAAGAATTCTTTAAAAATTATAATAATAATAAAAAATTTATCAAAGAAATTTTCAAGTAAAAGAACATCTTATAGTGGGCATAATAAATATAAGTATAAATGTAAAAAAATTTCATATAATGGCATGAAAAAAGTATTTCATATCTCATTAATGTTAAGCATTAAAGAAGGGCAAGTATTCCAATCATTTTCTAAAATAATAGTCCCCTTATTCATATAATTTGGTGAAAGTCTATAAACTTTTGCTGCTATTTATTCCCCTTTATCATGATAAAGTCAGTTCATATACAACTAGATCAAAAATCTCCAAGAAAACAAAAAACTAAAATAAAAAAAAGGTATAAAGTAAATAAAAATAATGTCAAAACATATCCAACATTTTTCTATCAAGATCGTCAACATTATCATTGTCATAGTAGTTGAGAATGATTTTAGGCTGCAATCTTTTATCATTATGTTAATGTTCAATCATCCAATCTTGTTATAAATTGATATACTTTACTACCATTGATATGTTCGTAGTTGTCCCAATCTAGTTGAGAAAGAATTAAAATGAGCATTGTTGACTTCATTTTTATCACATTGGACTAATACAAACATTTCCCTTTTGTCTGGTGCAGCCAGGTTGGCCAAAATCAGAAAAATGCTCATCTTTGGCTTTGTGTGGTCACGCCAGGCCTAGGCGTGACCACGCCGTAAAGTACCTCGGCTTGGTCACCCCATGCCAGACGTGACCACGCTCGGAAGTTCCTAAATGTGGTCACGCCAGCCTTGGGCGTGACCACACCAAGACAAACTGACTTCACATGTCAGCGATCCATGGCCTTCATCCATGGATCAAGCTACGAATCATTGCGGCCTTTCGCTAGTATCGATCCGCGTTTCTTCAACCAGCAGATTGATCATCATCATCGACTCTCCACCTTATTGGACGGCTCCTAAGGGCTCTGCCGCCGCCTTCCGAGACTATAAATAGGTGGCCTTCGGGAGAGCATCCATGCAGTGATCGATCTTAACTTTGGGACTTTAAGCTTAGAGAAGTAAAGGGATTCCGGCGAGCTTCTTCCTCCTCCCCCGGTCAACCTCATTTCCTCCCAATAAGTTCTCCCCACATCCTCCTTTTAATTTAAGCATTTTGTCAAGTTTTAAGTTGATTCGAGGTTAAGATAGAAGCCCTTGGATTTTGCTTGGTTTTGCTCAGGTCGACCCGAACCTGACCTAACCCAAACACACTTAGCTAAACCCAATCCTAGACCTTACCCAACCTTAGTCTAGCCTAAACTTAGCCTACACTATACCTAACGCAACCTAGGTCGAGCTTAAACTTAGTCAATCCTAGACCTAACCTAACTTAGGTCGAGCCTAAATTTAGTCAATCCTAGAACTAATTCAACCTAGATTTAAACTAAACCTAACCTAAACCCTAGACCTGACATAACTCATGTTTAACCATAATACTAGACCTAACCCAACTCAGGTCAATCTCAAACCCAAACACTACACCAAATCCAACCCAGGTCTAGCTAACACCTTAACACTGAACCAAGTCCAACTCAGGTCTAGCTAAAACCTTAACCCTAACCTAACCCAGGTCTAACCCAACTCCAAAACCAAACCTAACCCAGGCCTGACCAAACCTAGAACTAACTCAAAAACTGAGCCAACCCAGCTCTAACCCAAAACCTAACCTAACCCCGACCGACCCAACCAAGTCCTGACCCAAACGAAACCTAAACTAAACTAGGTCAACCTAGCTTAACCCAGGTCAAACCCAAACTCAACCTATGTGAACCCGACTAAACCCAACTAAATTGGAGTCAAACCCAAACTCAACCTAAGCTAACTTGAGTTAACCTTGCTCAACCCGGGTCAAATCCAAAATCAACCAAAGCTAACCCTGGACAACCTAGCTTAACCCTAGTCAGACTCAAATCAAACCTAAGTCAACCCACATCAATCCAGCTTAACCGAGGTTAATCCAAATCAAACCCAGCTTAATCTGAAGAAGCCTAGTTCCAATCCAGACCCAAGTTAGCTAACTCATTACTTTAGCTCTATTTTTAGCTACTCTAAGTTGGAAGGTTTAGCTTACCTTAGCCTAACCTTAACCTACGTCTAATCTAAAGCAAAAATAAATGTTATTTCATGTTGTATATGTTATTTCACATGTCATCTCATGTTCCATATAGTATCTAATGTTAGGCATGTTATCTTATGTTTTAAATGTTATTTCATGTTTAAAAACAAAGAAAAAAATAACAAAGATATATAAAACAAATCTGAGGATGAGAACTTCTCAATTTTCTCTACAAACATCAAAATTTAAATAAAAACAAAACTCAAAGTATAAAAAACCCCTGATTTCTCAAAATGACAGACAAAACCTAAGAAAAAAATTAATGCAAATATTGAATTTCAAATAAACATCTAAAACACACCACGATAAAGACCGAGAACTGAACCTAGGCAGATCCGACATGAACTTTAGGCTAGTTAACTTAGATATTGAACTGAGGGCTACACACTTACTGCAGGTTAGTCTGAGTATAGAAGCCTAAGCTACTTCAAGTGCCTAGTTAGTGCAATGGACGAGGACATGCAAAATAACCAAAGTACCCTCTAAGACTAGATGGAATACCCCCGAACATGTTTCATATAGCTTCGAAATTACAAATCCTACATACTCTGACATTCAAGGGGGATCCCTTGTAATGAGGTTGGTCATAGTCGACAGATGCCAACATTCCCTTAACGACGAAAAGCCATAAGCATCTTGACTAGGGATGTTATTCTTAAAAATTTAGATTAGTGCGCCTATAAAAATCCTTATAGAGCCTAAGGTTTCAATGTTCATCTAGAAATCTTTTCCCACAAGACTCTATCCTTAGCTTAGGGTTTCCTATCAATCCTGTAAGTTAAATCTGTCATTTATCTTTGAGTTCAAACTTATCATTTTCTCCTTTGATTGATTCCCTTAAAACAAATCAAATCCTTTGTCTTGGACCTTTCCCATGGCGTGTTGTCATCATATTATAAGTCACTTCCTTTGGACTTAATTCTTCCAATTTTGGACCCTCCAATCATGAAAATTTGATTTCTGGCAATTTGACTTATTGTATTAATTGGAGGTTTTCTTTAGGGCTCACCACTCTAAAGATGTACTTAACTACTAGGGCTTGCCCTTGTAGGAATGATGCCCATAATTAATATAAACCTTACCTTACACCTGTAGGGTAAGAGAGGAATATTGGTTCCGTAGACCCCAAAGATTTTCTTCATCTGAATGACTGATCCATTCTGATATAATATTTATATCTCTCGAGATAACATATTACTCTCTGAATGTCGTATTAATCATTTAGACATGAACCTTATATTACTCCCCAAATGTTGTATTAATCATTTACATTAAAATCTTACGAAATCTATGGTGGCCCTTCAGAAGAAAAGTCCCCCACCAAGGTTTCTTCTGCGCGACTACGCTAGGGAATCATTCCCCTCTCCATCTTTTATGATAAGTTCAGTTGCCCATTCTTCCATAGGATTCTTTATAAGTCCATCAAACTAATTTAAATCTCTAGGTCCTATCTTGTATCCCAAATCTTCATATTCACTAGACCTCTCATTTAAACTCTGTTTAATGAGTAGATTTTAGGATTTATGAACCTCTTTGCTTGTGATTCTGAGCCTTAGTTTAGTTTAGAGCCTCCTGATTTTACTGTTCAAGTTTATTTCTATCCTTTAATAATTTCTACTAAAAAAAATGTTTTAATCTAAAATTCTGTGAGAATAAAATTTGAAATAAAGTTTAATATTTCAAATTAAAATAAAAAAGTCTTTAAAGCTAAAACTCTTTGAAAATAATAATTTGAAAAAGATAGAACCCAAAATTCAAACTGAAGAATGAAAACCTTTAAAAGCCAAAGTATTTTGTTGTTCACCTTGTGGATGGGGTCCAACTTCAAATCGTTTTATTAAATTCCCTTTCAAATAAGTTTAATCTTCAATTCATTAAATTCAGATATTCAAGTGTAAACTTCCTATAAACATTCTTTCTTCTATCCTTATTGAAGGTCCCTAGAGAATACCTGAGAGAATGCAAATAAAAAGATCCGTCAATGTTGTCTTTGGTGCAAATATGAAACTATTTGACCCCTAAGCAAAAGAAGAAGAATAAAATGTCGTCCTATCCAAGTCACCCTATAAAGTCAAGGTCCAAATCAATCAGTTGTCGACATTCTAACTGTAATTCATTTACAAAAAATGTCATTGATATAACCAAATCTTTTATTTGAAACCAGTCTTAGTTCAAACTTTATTAATGACTTTATCATGAAACTTTGTTGAAATTTTGTTGATTAAAATATAATTGATATTGGTACTTTTGATTTTTATAAATATAAGATTGTTGCCAAGTGTTGACCTCATTTTTTGTGAGGTCTAAATTCTTCTCTTTGGATATAGTCATATGACTTTTCTCTTGACTATCCTAGAAGACTAGCAATGAGACCCACCCCACTTAGAAATGAACAGCTCCTAAACTCCCCTTAAGTCTCATGTGTGTGGTTTCAAATTTTTAATATCTAGTTGAATCGATTGGAACCAACATGTTGAAAGTTAAGGCGAGTTCTTATAAGTATTGAGAGTGCCCTAAGACGACCTTTTGAACTTAGGAGCTTTTGTTCCTCGACGCACCACAATTTACACAATACACACATAAACACCATAATCCACACATAATTCACTATCTAAAATCAAAATCAAAATAAAAAAATGAAATGAAAACCCTCCTAATACAAATTTGAGATTCTTCGACATTGGTTGACCGACTCACTGTCGAGATCATTCTGCTTGACATTGGTTGTCGTTTAGGCGAGGACCGGTCGACGTTTCGCTTGACAGATGATTCCGATCAACTCAACAAATTGCATTTGCCACGCTGTGCGCATGCCAAATCAAATTGACTCTATAGTCTACAAACTTGTCCAGATGATCCCAGATGACGAAACGGATCGCACATGTGTGTCCGGAACGTCAATTTTACTAAAAAAATACACCCATATTGACATGATTTGGTGCATGGACAAAAATCACATAAATTGAGAAATTTAATTTAAAATTAAAAAATTAAAAAGTGGTAATAAAAGAACTTAATTTAAAAATAAAATAAAAAAAGAAATCTCCTTTAAAACCTCACGCCACTCCTGTGGACGATGTCTAACGGCTCTCTGGACACCCCCCTCACCCGTTCGATGGAAAACCCTAGCCGTTATCCCCCTCGCAGCGGCTCTCCTCCCATTTGGATGCCCTCACGGTTCTCATCCGCTCGACCGATCCCATTCCCCTCTCGAAGGCTCTCGGGTTTGGCCACCTCTCCTTCTTTTGAGTCTTCTCCTCTCAAAATGGCGATAGGGTTTTCGGCCTCGAGAGCATAGAGTATGCCGTCTGTGTTCGTTTTCTAATCTTTACTACTACCTGTCCTTGGCGAGTCAACGTGGGCTCAATTGCTCGGTATGCTTGTTGGTTGCCCTATGTTTTTGTTTTTTTGTCTAATAGTTTTGCTGGTTTGCTCGAAGTTCTTGTTGGTTGATTATTTGGCTGCCGAGGTGTTTTTTTTTTCTTTTTTTCTTCCTTTTTTTTTGAGTATCATTGCTATAATATTTCAGATTTGGTTGCAAGCTTAGGCATTTGTGCTGGAGATTCTTGGGCTTCTGAGCTTTAATACACGTGCTAAGGATAAATTTTAAAAAATGGCACTATATTTGCTCCTTTTAAGGGGAAAAAATTTGCGTACGTAAGATGTACGCAGCGCTGCGTACGATAGCCAGTAGGAGAATGCAGCGTATGTTGCGGCGGTCCCACCGCGTTTAAATTATCAAAGAAATAGGAATTTTGCAATGCGTGACCCGTCGACCTAGCCCGCGACGATAACTCGATTGTATACCCCCATACCCTTCCAGTATCTCCCGCAGTCGACCTCCTGTAATGCGGTTGTAACCCCATTTGTAACCCAGGTGTACCCTTCCATTAAATCCCGCGGTCGGCCTCTTGTAATGCTCTTGTAACCTCGATGTAATCGATGTGTAACTTTTCCCACTCAAACCGCGATACCGCGTGTACAACCTCATTGTAACTTCCGTATAACCTCGTTTAGGGCGGAACGAGAGGTATACCATTTGTGTAACTCCATTGTAACCTCAATGTAACAAAATATTAATCCCGTCACCGCAGAACCGCACGTTTAACCCTCTTGTAACCCCTTAATTACGTAATTGTAACCTTTGTATAACCTCAACAATAGTGTTTTATAACCTATTAAGCCGTGGTAAAAATTGGAAGCCAGACAGTAACTTTTCATTTTGGAAAAACAGGCATTCGCGCGCCGCTAGGGTTATCTTCGTCGTCTTCCTTTTAAAGGTTAGGGCACTAGATTTCAGATTGCTTTTATGAAGGAACATTAGAATGAAAGAGGACATCGTCGAGACTACGAAGACGGATTTGGAAGTGACCAATGTCGTAGATTTGTGAGACATTGAGAAGCCAGAATGCGAGGAGACACCACAAATGGTGAAGGGCAGTCGTAATGAGTCAAAAAAGGTGAAAGATAGTGAATCTATGTATTTTTAAGTTTTGTTTTCCAATTCATAAAGTTTGGTTATGTTGTTAGGTTTTATTTTTAAATTTATCAACTTTGTCATCATTTGGATTTTTATTGGATCTTAAACTATTATGTTGTATTATTGTAGGTTTTTTAACGCAAAATCAATGAATTGCAGATGTCGTCAATCTGTAGTACGAGAAGTCCTCGATAAGGTCCGACAATCAGTGAACGAGGAAATATGAAATAAATTAAAAGATATGAGTTTAACTTAGTTTTTTGAACTCCCTCCGTACCCTTAAGATCATATTCTGACAATGCATATAATAAACTGTTGGAATATTGATCGAATGACATTCAACTTCGGAAAGAAATAACTCAAGTTTTATGCAGACGAAGTTGCACTCTTGATAGACATGCCCAATAGAGGGTTACTTGCATGCTGGAGTAATGCTCCGCCTGGTAGTATTGATGCGAGACAAATAAAGACCGCACTACTGAAGTATTTACCAGGGGAGTCCTCGAATACCTTTTTGCAATTATTAATAAAGTTTTTATTGTCACATTTACTTTTTCCTTCAAGTAACTTCAGAATGTTGAAAGAGTTGTTCTCTATTTGCGAGGATGTAGAATCTTTTATAGCTTATAATTGGTCAGCTATAGTATGTGAATTTTTGACCGAACAATTGAATGTCTGTGTCACAAAAATAAAGAAAGATCAGCTACTGAGATACATCACTGGTTTTGTCTCCCATCTAACGGTTTGTGTTCTGCATATAATTCTGAAAAGTTCAATCCATAATTTTAGACATAGCAATAAATTATTTTATCATGTTCATGCAGCTCTGGTTTTATGAGCATACGTCGTTGGTCCTCCCAGCTGTGCCTGAGGCTAAACTACGAATGCTGAGATGACCACTAAATGTGTGGTGAAATTTGGTAAAGATTTAACTAGCCTTTAAGAGGCTCAAAGCCGCTGATGTGAGTTATTTATTTTCTTGCCCTATAGAAAATTTTATTATGATATCGTGATGCTTTCATTGACTTTGATTGTATGTAATGTCTTATAGGTTTTTGATTATTACCTCGAAATAAAAGACAACGAATATCATTTACTTACCCATCCTTTTGAAGAACCATCCAGTCCTGCAAAGCATCTCCGACAACTGGAGACTCGACCACATTCTCCCACGTTCGTTGAGGATTCTGCTATAGTTCTTTATCGCACTGGTTCTCAACCAATACATGCTGATACATATACAATTACTAGCCCTCATATTGATTTTGAAGTAATACATGAACTACTTAATGATCATCATAAATTGTTCATGGCCTTTTAAGGCTCAGTTGATACTCGTCTGACAAATATAGAGAATACAATTACAAAGTTAAAATATGAAGTCAAAGATTTACATAAAGCAATAAAATAACCTGGTGGAAAATTTTCAAGAAAACGGGTCAAAGAATCCCCACTAGAATGCTTAATTCATAGGATTAAGCTAAGAGGGAGTAAAAAAAAAATGATTCTCAGTTCCTATTCATGGTTTTTGAACGGAATAAAAAAAACCAACACAGGAGGCTGCTGAAAAGGCTAGAAAGATATATACTTTTCCAAAGCATTATTCAATAGATTTCTTGTTTGCTAATATAATTAACATCTATTAATTACAGGTTGAAACTGTAAATAAAAGTGGAAGCAAACCAATTATATCAACCACCATCTGCTAAAGAGGAGACAGAAGATGTAGATAAGGGGAAATCAACAGCTTTAGAGCTTACTATAAATGACGACATTAGTGCTGATCAACTAACTATACATACTAAAGAAGCGGCAAAATTTGGAGACAAAGAGGAAGATCAAGAGCAGGTGGACAGACAATATGTTGATGAAGACTATTCTGATAAAGTATATAATTTTTTCTTTAACTTTTTGTATTATAAATTTTAATATTCAAACTATACAATGTTATTTGCTTGTCTTATAGGTCTGTCCAGCACTATTGGTGGTCGATTTTACCGCTAGACAACAAATTTTAGATTATATGCTGGAAACAATCGACCTCTGTTGTAGCAAATTCATTAATTTGTTAGTGTACCATATTTTTTAATTGGTTTCATTGTTATACTTTTGTATAAATTTGACATAAATTTTATATATTTGAAATGCAGAGGTGATTTAGTGATTAATATGAGACATTTGTCGTTAACTCGACGTTACCTTGATAAACTCCTCACGGAGGGTTGGTTAAGAAATAAACAAGTTGATTGTTTTGCTATGTTGATGAAAAATAAGAGATGTCACGCACCACATCTATATAGATCGTTCTTATATGTCTCTTCATGTCACTAGGTAAATTTTGCAATTCTTTCGTCCTATAATGCACCTAAATACATCTAATATGACTATTTGTTCTTATGTGATGTCTCTATTTATGCAGCTGTACAAAGTTGGAAATGTTAAAGGATTTGTTCAACACATTACGACTGATACTGTTGCGAATGTCGAGTTGTTTCTTCTACCAATAATAAATAATCAGAATTGGACACTACTAGCTGGAGCAATCAACGAGCGCAAATGAAAATTATATGACTCCTTACCCAACATAATGCATTTGAATATCACCGACGCCATTGTAAGCGAACAATGTTAATTGTTTTATGCATTAGATGTCTGTAAAAAGCTGAGTTTCAGTTGTAATGCATGGTTGTAAAAAATTTGGTTATATTTTTGTTGAACGAATTGAAAGTTTTTTCCCACCTATGAGACCTTGGTTCTGATGTTAAGCTGGATCTTCTCTGTAATTAAATGATTCTGAATAGTTGTAAAGAAATATGTTTTAATTGTACTGCATAGTTGTAAAGAAATACGTTTTAGTTGTACTGCATGGTTGTATGAGATTTGGTTGTACTTTTGTTAATAGCTGTTAGAGCTTTTTTCCCACCTAGGGGATCTTGGTGCTGTTGTTAAACATACTTTAGCTGTAATGTTAATAGAAATTATAAAAAAAAATTATTATATTCGACTATTGTTGCATTATGCTGGCGTAAACAGAGTTTTTTTCTCTTCGAGAGGAACTACAAAATGTTGATGTCAGTTTCAGTCATGCATTGCATATTTATGAAGGTTAAAGATAATTTGAAGATAGTTTTATGCTCATTCAAATAGTTTTATGTTATCCAATTAAAATTTATTCACATGGAATTGGAATCACAATAATGAATATAAATTATACATCAAAATGTCAACATCACATAACACATTATCATCTGGATAAAGAAGATTCAGTAGTTATCTGCCAGTACATCTGTCATCTTGAGCCATATCCCAAGCGATGGAAATATACTAACAAATTGGCTAACGAAGGAGAATTGTCTAATTTGAGTCTATTGTATATAGATATCTAAATGTAAGAATGTATACATTTTTATTCATGAGGATTCTTTGAATCTTCCGCATTTTAGTATATCTTTATCAAAATTCTGCTAAATTTTACCACATGGCCTTCTCATAATTTAATAATCATACACAACTTTCTCATTTTACCACTCAATGATCCTCAAAATATTCAATATATAAAATAAATCGAATTTTTGCAGTTACAAGATTACAAAATATAGAGTTCCAGTTACAGGATTACATTGTTTACAAATTTGAATTTCTGCAACTGCACAAATCTAAATTTCTGCATCATAGGAGCAGATCTCTGCATTGTTATGATTTTCTGCAATGTTATGATCATGTGCAACATCATCTAGTTCCAGAATTACTGCATTGTAAGCATCTTTTACAGCACTAGACTTTCTCCTTGGATAACACCCGAATATGCAGTTCCAGGACCAGAATGTCTGTATGGTAAGGGTAAGAATAAGAGCATATCAGCTGTGCTACACAAGAGATAATATGTGTTTACCAAGTAGGAAAAAAAATTCTATGCACATAAAAGAAATTCCAGACTTACTCATTTTATATGTGGCTAAGAATTGAATAATGAAATCTTAAAGGAATGACCATTGAGGCATCGTTGTCTCATGAAGGGAATTCGTCATTATGATGGTGTAGGATTTCTTGGTCCGTGGAGCAAAGAAATTCTGCAGTGTATAATGTATTAGTGACAATAAGAAATCTTAATACTACAACAAAAACAATTAAAAAAAGCACTAAATTTGTGCCCGTGTTTAAAAATCAGCTAGTGAGCATATGAGTGGATGAAATTGTGATAATTCAGGTTGTTCGGTTGTTGAAACATTTTTTTGCTTTCCTGTGTATAAAGTGGTTATAGGTGAAAACTTGTGGTTTGAATAAACATATGAAAAAGTGTTGGAGTTGTGGAAATATTCCTTTTGATCTTTTATTTCTCTCCAATACCCTTTTAGTCTGACATTAGATATTCCTTTATGACGCATTTTGGCAGGATTATTCAGTTTCGATTCATTATTGACAAATTTTTTATTTTTCTTTTATTGTCTCATTGTCTGAGAACCTTTACCAATCAATATGTCATTAATATCCAATGACAATTTCTAAATACTCTTTCATGTGCTGCTCAGCGTCTGGATACCTTTGCTTTTTGGGTACATTGATGTGCAACTTTCTGCATGTGTTTGGAATATTAGGTCGCCTTTTATATCATTCGAGGTTTGTGACTTTTGCAGATACATCATGTATCCAGAGCTGTTATATACATATCTTTTTGCATTTTCAGACCATCTCAATAGGAAATATATATTAGGTATCTTCTTAATATGTAGAAAGTTTATGACTCATAGAGAGTGTGCACACAATAACTTCATCATTTCGAACTTCCTGCAGCTGCACTGAATATCTAAATTCAAACTGTCGAAATGAACTACCCAAATAGTGTTTATCTTGTGATCATCCAAATTCTTAATGAAAAATTTAGTTTTATTATTTATAGAGACCTGTAATTGAAGACTACATGATCCATTTATAAACTCTTCCTCAAACATTGTGTACAGCTTCCTTGAGTAAAATATAGCTGTCTGCTCAGTATTGGGCTGCTCTTCGCGACAGGAGTAATCATATATTGATCACACTTGAAATCTTCGTCCTTCTCGTTACATCTTCATGTTCTCATTACATTTTCAATGCCCGAAAAATAATCTTTAATAGAACTTGTGGGCTTTGAGACACCATGAAAAATGTTATTGGTTGACTCACTCCTCTGTGTCGATAAAATTCCCATTCTAAATACATTCATATTAAAAGTTGTAGACCACATATGTCTAATCTTGTACATATCATCTAGCCACACATTGTCCTATCTCAATCATCGCCTCCCATGTATCATCAAATTTCTCTTCGGACTCGCATTTGCTCAAGTATTTATAAAAAGATCACTGACTATAATATTCACCACCCCGCATTGAATCTTTGTATGCAATTTATTGTATATATGCCACTGACATAATCTATATCGTCTATTTGACAAAATCTCTGCTATGGCTCTGACCATAGCCTGATCCTGATCAGTGTAGATTGTTATTGGATGATCATCATCTATGGTACGAATGAAAGTTTTAAAAAGTCATTTAAACGAGTTCACCGTCCTCTGATAAGAATCCGACTCCAAAGAGAACATTCTGTCAATTATAGTTAACACCAATAATAGAAGCACAACATAAGTCATATTTATTTAACCTATAATTCGTATAAAAAATAATGACATCTCCAAAACAGTCATAATCATGCCTGGATGGCCCGTCGCTAAAAAAAAACTCATAAGCCTATCGCTCACATCAGTTTCAAAATCTCATTCAAACATGCTATCCTCAACACGTCTCTTTGCAAACAAATGCAATAAAACATTGACATCACCATTTTCAATTATACATCTTCTCTCTTTGAATGAAATTAAAAGCATCTGTCTCTGTACATTCTACGTTCTCTACACCCCCAACTTTTTTGACTAGAAAGTTGAACGCATCCTTTGTTCTTATCCCAGACTGTGTCATAGATCTAAGCATATCTGCATTTACTTCACTTATCTTTATGTTGTAATGCAACATGTGCTTATCGCCAGGGTTCGCTGAGTGGTGATGAGATTCAATGAATGTTTTAACTGTCAAATTATCTTCCTTATCAACTGCGTATCGAATCATTTCAGGGCAACCACTTCTTGCTTCTACTCTTCTGTATTTAACAGTTTCTGTGATCTTGAACTCTTTCTTGAAACCTGTTTTTCCACATACGAAGTCCTTCGTCTTGATATTTCTGGAGTTAGGCCAAAACGTAGCGTGTTCCTTACGAACACTAAATCCAATATGATGAGCGTAAACACAATATACTTCATAAGCTTCTTTCTTATTTAATACACGTATCAAATTACACTATAACGACAACTAGATCTGTTGAAGTTGAAGATGGAGTACAAGTACAGAGACTGTCAGTTTATGTATGACGCAAAATGAGAAGATGAGAGTTATCCTGCCAGGAAAGAACTAAACCTTAAAGTGGAGTTGTGTTTGGAGATGTTTTATTATTATATTTTTTTTAAGGTTTTCTTTAATGTTGTTTGTTGTTAGGGTTTTCTTATTTTTAGTATCTAGCCGTATTTTTGGAGGTGTATGTATGTTGAGCAATGTTTGTAGAGTTGCATGGTTTTAGCTTTTTATAAAAATAGTGAAGTAAATATCCTACATTAAATCCCAGTAATCACTTCTCATTAGATAATTAAAAATAGTCAAGTTCTTAGAGGCGCAAGTTTGTGGGTGTGGTTTTTTTTTTTTGTTGAGCTGTCATTATTAGGGTTTAGGGTTGTTTTTTGGCTAAGGTTGAATGTTTCTTTAAAACTAATGAATCCTTATTTTGGAAGGAACATATGAGGGTTTAAGGTTGTTTTTTTAACTGTCTATTGAGCCTAACATTTTATTCTCTTGTGTGCAGTTTAGTGAGAGCAAAACTACTTGTACCGAGCAAACAACAAACAGATTACTCCAAACAATTGTTCACAATGAGAAAAAAACTTATGAAGTATATTGTGCTTACGCTCATCATATTAAATTTAGTGTTCATAAGGAGTTCACTACGTTTTGATCTAACTCCAGGAATATCAAGACGAAGGACTTCGTATGTGAAAAAGCTAGTTCAAGAAAGACTCAAGATCACAGAAACTGTTAAATACAGAAGAACAGAAACATGAAGTGGATGTCCTGTAATGATTCGATACGCAGTTGATGAGTAAGACAATTAGATAGTTAAAAAATTCATTGAATCCCATAACCACTCATTAACGAACCCTAGTGATAAACACTTGTTGCGGTCCGACAGAAAGATAAGTAAATGCAGATGTGCTTAGATCCATGACATAGTCCGGGATAAGACCAAAAGATACGTTTAACTTTCTAAACACTTATTACGTTTCAGCAGAAAGATAAGTAAATGCAAATGTGCTTAGATCCATGACACAGCCTGGGATAAAACCAAAAGATGCGTTTAACTTTCTAGCCAAAGAAGTTGGGAGTGTAGAGAACCTGAAATGCAAAAAGACAAATGCTTTCAATTTCATTCAAAGAGAGAAATGTAGAATTGAAAATGGTGTGGAAATGTGCTTAGATCCATGACACAGTTTGGGATAAGACCAAAAGATGCGTTTAATTTTTTAGCCAAAGAAGTTGGGGGTGTAGAGAACCTGAAATGTACATAGACATATGCTTTCTATTTCGTTTAGAGAAAGAATAGATGTAGAGTTGAAAATGGTGATGTCAATATTTTATTGCAGTTGTTTGTAGAGAGACGTGCTGATGATAACATGTTTGAATGAGATTTTGAAACTGATGTGAGCGATAGACTAATTTGTTTTTTTTGGAGCGAGGGGACATTCAGACTTGATTATGACTGCTTTGGAGATGTCATTATTTTTTATACGAGCTATAGGTTAAATAAATATAACTTATGTTGTGTTCATATTGTTGGTGTTAACCATAATTAGTAGAATGTTCTCTTCAGAATCAGATTCTCGTTAGATGAGACGGTCGACTCGTTTAAATGACTTTTTAAACTTTCATCTGTATCATGGGTGATAATCATCCAATAACAATTTACACTGATTAGGATCAGACTATGACCAGAGCCATATCAGAGATTTTTCTAAATACACGACATAGATTATGTTAGTGGCACATATACAAGAAATTGCCTATAAAGGTTTAATGTGGGGTGGTGAATATGATAGTCAGTGATCCATTTTATAAATGCTTGAGCAAATGTGAGTCCGAAGAGGAATTTGATAATATATGGGAGGTGATGATTGAGACGGGTAATCTACAGGACAATATGTGGCTAGATGATATGTACAAGATTAGATATAAGTGGTCTACAGTTTTTAATAAGAATGTATTTGGAATGAGAATTTTATCGACATAGAGGAGTGTGTCAGTTAATAACATTTGTCATGGTGTCTCAAAACCCACAAGTTATATTACAGATTGTTTTTTGGGCATTGAAATTGTAATGAGAACATGAAGGCATAATCAAAAGGACAAAAATTTCAAGTGTGATCAATCTATGATTTCTCCTGTCGCGAGGAGCAAGCCTAATATTGAGGCAGACAACTGCATTTTACTCAAAGAAGCTGTACACAATGTATGAGAAAGAGTTTATACATGGATCATGTGGTCTTCAATTACCTGTCTCTATAAACAATGAAACTGAATTTTTCATTAAGAATTTGGATGATCACAATACAAACACTACTTAGGTAGTTCATTTGGACAGCTTGAGTTTGGATATTCAGTGCAACTGCAGAAAGCTCAAAATGATGAGGCTATTGTGTGCACACTCTCTACGAGTCCTAAATTTTCTACATATTAAGAAGATACCTGATAAATATCTCCTATTGGGATGATATGAAAATGCAAAAATAAATGTATATAACAGTTTTGGATACATGCATCTGCAACAGTCACAAACCTCGAATGATATTAAAGGCGACCTAATATTCCAAACACATGCAGAAAACTGCATATTAATGTACCCAAAAAGTAAAGGAAAATCTAGAAGCTGAGTAACGCATGAAGGAGTCCATGAAGAAATTGTCATTGGATATTGATGACATATTGATTGGTAAATGTTCTCAGTCAATGAGACAACAAAAGAAAAATAAAAAATCTGTCAATAATGAATCGAATCTGAATGATCCTGCCAAAATGCGCTCTAAAGGAATATCTAATGTCAGACTAAAAGGGTATTTGGAGAGAAATAAAAGATCAAAAGATATATTTCCACAACTCCAACCCCTTTTCATATGTTTTATCAAACCACAAGTTTTCACCCATAACCACTTTATACACAGGAAAACAAAAAAAATGTTTCAACAACCGAAGAACCCGAATCATCACAATGTCATCCACTCATATGCTCACTACCTGATTTTCTAACATAGGTACAAATTTAGTGCTTCTTTTTTAATTGTTTCTGTTGTAGTATGAAGATTTCTTGTTGTTACTAATACATTGATATACACTATAGAATTTATTTGCTCTACGAACCAGAGAATCCTACACCGCCATGATGACGGATTCCCTTCATGAGACAACAATGCCTCAATGGTCATCACTTTAAGATTTTATTGTTCGATTCTACGCCATATATAAAATAAGTAAGTCTGAAATTTCTTTTATGTGCATAGAATTCTTCTCTGCATAATAAACATATATTATCTCTTATGTAGCACAACTGATATGCTCATATTCTGGCTCCTATTCTAGCCCTTACCATGTAGGCATTCTGGTATAATTATATTCATTGTTGGGATTCCAATTATATGTGAATAAATTTTAATTAGGTAGCATAAAATTATCTAGATGAGCATAAAATTATTTTCAAATTATCTTTAACCTTCATAAATATGCAATGTAGGAATGGAACTGACATCTGCAGTATGCAGTTCCCCTAGGTGGGAAAAAAAATTTTGTTTACGCCAACATTATGCAGCAATAGTTAGATATAATGATCTTTCTGTGATTTCCATCAGCATTACAACTAAAATATGTTTAACATCAGCACCAAGATCCTCTAATTGGGAAAAAAACTAAAACAACTATTAATAAAAATACAACAAAATCTCATACAACCATGCAATACAACTAAAACGTATTTCTTTACAACCATTCAGAATCATTTAATTACAGAGAATGTCCAGCTTAACATCAGAACCAAGGTCCCATAAATGGGAAAAAACTTTCAATTCTTTCAACAAAAATATAACTAATTTTTTTACAACCATGCATTACAACTGAAACTCAATTTCTTACAGACATCCAATGGGACTGAACTCAGTTCTTTACAAATATACAAATACAAAGATGGATATCCTTAAAATCAACACCTGCATCTTGTATCCTTAAAATCATTAAAATCAGCACCTGCAACTTGTATGGTGAGAGAAAAGTGTCTAAAGTTCCCAAAGGATCTGTCATATTAAGAAACAAAACCAAATAAAAATTATAAAAACATCAACATCATTAAACAAAGAAACTTATGTCAATGACAGTTGCAAAGTTCACCGAACCAGTTGTCCAATGCTCAAAATGATTATTTTCTTAACAAACCAATGTCCAATGCTGAGTAACATAAAATGAGCAATTCCGGAAGAGAAATAATAGAGGACTAAAGGGGTAAATGCTAATAAACATACACGTGTAATCATTTCTAAAGAACTATATTCTTGACAAAGCGAATTTACACATATCGTATCTTATTTCTACTCTAAATAATGACATAGATTTCTGTCATTCCAAATATTCTTTCCAATCAACTCCATTCTTTTGCACTAGTGTTTTCATATATTCACATACAAATACACCACACAAAAAAATATTGCTCTGCACTAGTATGCCTCTGGCCATATGTACCGGCCATTTACTCAGATTAGCCTTGAACGCTTCCCCAACATCATTCAAAAAATATTTAATCTGCACATTTAAATGTAAAATTGAATGAACAATAGCAATAATGTGTACTATTGTTTGTCCAACGCATAAATCAATTAACATTGTCTGCTTACAATGATGTCGGTAATATTCAAATGCATTTTATTGGGTAAGGAGTCGTATAATCTCCGTTTGCATTCCTTGATTGCCCCAACTAGCAGCGTCCAATGTTGATTATTTATTATTGGTAGCAGAAGCAACTTAACATTCGTAGCAGTATCGGTCGTAATGTGCTAAACAAATCCTTTAACATTTCCAACTTTGTACAGCTGCATAAAATGAGACATATCACATAAGAACAAATAATCATGTTAGATATATTTAGGTGCATTATAGAACTAGAGAATTGCAAATTTTACCCAGTGACATGGAGAGACATATAAGCACGATCTATATAAATGTGGTGCGTGACATCTATTATTTTCCATCAATATAGCAAAACAATCAACTTGTTCATTTCCTAAACAACCCTCCGTGAGGAGTTTATTAAGGTAACGTCGAGTTAACGACACATGTCCCATATTAATCACTAAATCATCTTTATATTTCAAATATGTAAATTTTATGTCAAATCTATACAAAAGTGAAACAATAAAATCAATTAAAAAATATGGTACACTAACAAGTCAGTGAATTTGCTACAACAGAGGTGGATTGTTTCTAACATATAATATGAAATTTGTTGTATAGGGAAAATCGACCACCAGTGGTCCTAGACAAACCCTATAAGACAAAAAAATAATATTGTATAGTTTGAATATTAAAATTTGTAATACAAACACTTAAAGAAAAAATTTTATATCTTATCAGGAGTCTTCATCAACATATTGTCTGTCCACCTGCTCATGATTTTTTTCTGTCTTCAAATTCTGTCGCTTCCTTAGTATGTACAGTTGGTTGATTAACACTAATGTCGTCATTTATAGTGAGCTCTAAAGCTGTCGATTCCCCCTTATCTACATCTTCTGCCTCTTCTTTAGCAGATGGTGGTCGATATAATTGGTCTGCTTCCCCTTTATTTACAGCTTCAATCTGTTGATTAATGGATAATGTTAATTATATTCTATTGGATGATTTTTTTTGGAAAAGTATATACCTCTCTAGCCTCTTCAGCAGCTTCATGTGTTGATTTTTTTTCCTCTGTTCAAAAACCATGAATGGGGAACTGAAAAACCTTTTTTCTTTCACCCTCTCTTAGCTTAATCTTTTGAATTAAGCTTCCTAATGGGGGCTCTTCGACCCGTTTCCTTGGAAATTCCCCACCTGATTATCTTATTGTTTTATGTAAATCTTTGACTTCACATTCTAACTCTATAATTGTATTCTTTATATTTGTCAGACGAGTGTCAACTGAGTCTTGAAAGCTCATGAACAATTTATGATAATTTTTAAATAGTTCATGTATTTCTTCAAAACCAATATGAGGGCTTGTATCTGTATATGTTTCATCATGTGTTTGTTGAGGACCGGTGTGGTAAGAAACTATAGCAGAATCCTCAACGAGCCTGGGAGAATATTGTCGGGATTGAGTCTTCCGTTGTCGGAGATGCTTTGCAGGACTAAATGGTTTTTCAAGAGGAGGGGTAAGTAAATGATGCTCATTGTCTTTTATTTCGAAGTAATAATCATAAACCTGCAAGGCATTACATACAAACAAAGTCAATGAAAGTATCACAATATTATAATAAGATTTTCTATGGAGTAAGGAAATAAATAACTCACATCGGTGACACTGAGCCTCTTAAAGACTAGTTGAATCTTTACTAAATTTCATCTCACATTTAGTGGTCATCCCAGCATTCGTGGTATAGCCTCAGACACTGCTGGGAGGACCAACGACGTATGCTCATAAAATCAGAGCTGTGTGAAACATGATAAAATAATTTATTGCTATGTCTAAAATTATGAATTGAACTTTTCAGAGTTATATGCAGAACACAAATCGTGAGAAGGAAGACAAAACCAGTAATGTATCTCAATGACTGATCTTTCTTTATTTTCGTGACACAGACATTCAGTTGCTCGGTCAAAAATCCACATACTGTAGCTGTCAATCATAAGCTGTAAAAGATTTCACATCCTCGCAAATAAAGAACAACTCTTTCGACACTCTAAAGTTACTTGAAGAAAAAAATAAATTTGACATTAAAAACTTTTATTAATAATTGCTAAAGGTTATTCAAGGACTCCCTTAGTGAATAGTTCAGTAGTGCGGTCTTTATTTGTCTCGCATCCATACTATCAGGCGGAACATAACTCCAAGATGCAGGTAACTCTCTATTGGGCATGCCTATCAGGAGTGCAATTTCGTCTGCATAAAATTTGACATCTTTCTCTCGAAAGTTGAATGTCATTCGATCAATATTCCAACAGTTTATTATGTGCATTGTCAGAATATGATCTTGAGGGTGCGGAGGGAGTTCAAAAAACTAAGCTAAACTCATATCTTTCAATTTATTACATGTTTCCTCGTCCACTGATGGTCGGACCTTATCGAGGGTCTCTTATACTGCAGATGGACGACACCTGCAATTCATTGATTTTGCGCTAAAAAACCTACAATAATACAACATAATAGTTTAAGATCTAATAAAAATCCAAATGATAACAAAGAGGGTGAATTTAAAATCAAAACCTAACAACATAACCAAGCTTTAGGGATCGGAAAACAAAACCTAAAAATACCTAGATTCATTATCCTTCTTCTTCTTTGACTCCTTACGGCTGCCCTTCACCATTTGCGGTTCTTCCTTGCATTCCGGCTTCTCAGCCTCTCCCAAATCCGCGACATTGGCCTCTTCCAAATCCTTTTTCGTAGTCTTGGCGATGTCCTCTTCCATTTTAATGTTCCTTCACAAAAGTAATCTGAAATCTAGTACCCTAAACTTCAAAAGGAAGACGACGAAGATAACCCTAGCGGCGCGCGAATGCCTATTTTTCGAAAATGAAAAGTTACTGTCTGGTTTTCAATTTTTACCTCGTTTTAATAGATTATAAAACACTATTGTTGATGTTATACAAATGTTACAATTACGTAATTAAGGGGTTACAAGAGGGTTAAACACGCTGTTTTGCGGCGACGGGATTAAAATTTTGTTACATCAAGGTTACAATGAAGTTACACAAATGGTATGCCTCTTGTTCCGCTCTAAACAAGGTTATATGAAAGTTAAAATGAGGTTATACACGCGGTACCACGACCTGAGTGGGAAAAGTTACACATCGATTACAGCGGGGTTACAAGAGCGTTACAAAAGGCCGACCGCGGGATTTAACGGTAGGGTACACCTGTGTTACAAATGGGGTTACAACTGCGTTATAGGAGGCCGACCACGGGAGATACTGGAAGGGTACAGGGGGATACAATCTAGTTAACATCGCGGGCAGGATCAACAGGTCACGCGCGACAAAATTCTTATTTCTTTTATAATTTAAACGTGATCGGACCGCCGCAACATACGTGGCATTCTCCTACTGGCTATCATACGCAGCGCTGCGTACGTCTTATGTACACAATTTTTTTCCGTATTCTTGTTGGTTGCCCTATGTTCTTGTTTGTTTGTCTAATAGTTTTGCTGGTTTGGTCGAAGTTCTTGTTGGTTGCTTATTTGGCTGCCGAGCTGTTTTTTTTTTCTTCTTTTTTTCTTCCTTTTTTTTTTTGATTATCTTTGCTATAATATTTCAGATTTGGTGGTGGCAAGCTTAGGCATTTGTGCTGTAGATTCTTGGGCTTCTGAGCATTAATACACGTGCTAAGGATAAATTTAAAAAACGGCACTATATTTCCTCCTTTAAGGGCTACAGAAATCATGCATGATATATGCACGTGCTTGTATGTGCTTTAGCTAGGGCATCTTTTATGCTCAATAATTTAGCTAGAGGCTATGATCTTTTGGCTACATCATTCATGGATATTGATGCAGTAAGTTAGCTTTCATTTTTTTGATTTAATGGAGGAGAATCTTCTCAAAAGTACTTATACGACTAAGGGGAAGAGAGACTAGTTTTGTGTAAAGAGTAAACCTCTTCTTTTGTTTTACAGCAAAGTGTGATAGCATATGGCCGCTGCTCATATGGATATGCTGAACTTAAGAAGAATAAGTTCTGGGTTTTATTGTGCCAAGGAAGTGAGATATAAAAGAAAACCTTTTGGTCCAGACCATGGCATGTGGATTTATCATTGAGTGTGGGTCTAATGTTGTCTAAATCGGGCATATGATGTGTGTCTGGAAATGTAAAAATGGAGTGTTTTGTGCTCTTTAAAGTAGAATAATATTGGATTAAAAAAAGTTCTTCTTCATCCACTATAAAACAATCATATCTATGTTGGCTTTTCTTATTCAAATGCAAAAATTCATGCAATTTTCAGATATCTGCTCTCTTCCCACGCAATGGCAAGGGAGTGGCTTGGGTGGCCCATGCCTTTGAGGGCAGCTATGATGGTATCATCTGATTCGATGATACTTTGGTTCGTAATCCTATTTTCTTCCGTAATTACCTAGAGTTCTTTTTTTAGATTTAGGATAAAGGAAGTGAAATGAAATTGAAGCGGTTTACATCCATTCCTCTAAATTCTTATATGTTTACATGCCTAGCATCTACGTTTTAATTTTTATGTTGGCCCGAAATAGCACAATAGGTTCAGCTTTCTATTTCGGCTTTTATATGGCATATAAAGTCAAATCTCTCTCTCTCACTGTGATTTGAGGAGGATGATTAAATTCAGCATGGAAAGCAATCTTTCTGTCCATGGTGCTTCAGGGATCTTTTCTTTTCTCGTGCAATGGCGGAGCAACTTGGATGGCCTATGCTTTTGAGTGTAACTGCTGCCTCCTTGTGCCATTGGTAGAAAACATTTGGGTATATCTAACTTTGGATGGAATGAAGGCGAGTCTGAGCCACTGTTTTTTTTTTTTTTTCCATTTTCTTTTAACTTTTCTATATATCTTCAAGCAACCAATTTGGATGTTAAAGTGGATTGATGTTTGTAATTGCTGTGTTCAACGGCTACCATTCTAATCCCCATTCCATGCTGTTTTGAATGGTGCTCNTTTCTATATCTTCAAGCAACCAATTTGGATGTTAAAGTGGATTGAAGTTTGTAATTGCTGTGCTCAACGCCTACCATTGTAATCCCCACTCTATATTTTTTCCCCCTAATTTCTGAAAGTGTCTTTTCAAATTAAAAAAAAGGGCATGTGAAATGAAACTATGGGAAATTTACATACATACCACTCAGTTCTTATATATTTATGGGCAGCTTGGAAGGCCCCCTTATTTTTGAGGGCAACCGCTGTCTCCATGAGTTCTTGGGAAAGAACTGGTAGGTAGATATGTTTTGATGGAACAAAGACAAGACTTGCTTTTGATTCCCAATTTCTTGCTCACTTTTTATATCCTCAAGCATCTAGTTAGAGCCATAAAGTGGATAGATATTTGCTGTTTAGCAGAAGTTATGATCTATCTTAGTTTGTTGTGCGTGTGTGCTTTATTTGACTTGGTTTCAAATGATCCGAGGCGATAATGCCCACATGATGACGGTGACTTGAGCCTAGATGGTATGCTTTAATGCATCACTGGTGTTACACTCTTCCAAACTCATTCATTTATGTGTCCTTCCGGGTAGCTTTCTTATTGATGTGCTAGAAAGTTGCCATATTTGATCGTTACTTCTTTTGCTACTTTGTTAAGAAATTTCATTTATGAGATTGAGCTTTGAGCAATGTTGCTTGTGCCAAGTTCAAATTTGGATTTGGATTTGAACCAGTTTCAAAGCTTGAACTTCAATTGGCTCTTTACTTCTTGAAGGTTCATTACTATGGCTTTTATTTGTAGATGCAAATAAACTTTTTTTTGTGGGTTTCCAAATTCACCTTCAAAGTATGCATGGTATTTCTTTATCAAAAAAAAAAAAAAAACGTCTTAGGTCTCTATTTTGTTGATTACTAGATTCAATTTACCCAAAACTATCTTGGTATCATTTTCTTCTGATGTCATTCTTTGATAATTACTTATTTTATTTTTGTTAAAATTTTATGATTTTTTTTTACTGTATTTAATCTTAAACTCCTTTTGTTCTTATACATTTATTTTAGTGGTTGTATAACATGTAGGAGCATGCCTCTGCTGAAACATAAATCCCTTACTATGAAGTTAAAAGCTTCCTATGAACTATGGAATGATTTCCAAATGCCCGTTGGAATTAAAAGCTTGAAATGTAATCTTGAGATATAATCAGCTGCCTTCATTAGTTTAGTTGATCTTGCTTCTTTTGTTTACTGTGAGGTCTATGGCATTACTCATGATGGTTCATGCATGCTTAAGAATAAGTGTATAGCAGGCAATACTATTAATATTAAATTACACTTGTTGAATAGGAAATTTCAGCTTCGTTATTATTATTTACTTTTTGGTCAATAAAAGTTTTCATTTGTTGTTTTCATTTGCATTATCAGTATGCCATAATGATTAATACGTTTCTCTGTTTGCTGTTAAGCCATGTAAGCAGCAAGTGGTGTGTCTTATCTTGTAGGATGACAATTTACTTCTGAGGAATTTATTCGCGCTTGTCAATGTGCTTGCAAAATGTTAAGTTGAGTGAAGCTAAACTGTTAACATCGAGGTACCTTTTGTTGGAACTTCATCAAAACTCCAAAGTTAAGGGGGCGTTTACATTCAAAACCACCCAATTCTCATTTATCTACATATCTAACACCTAAACCTTACTTTTACAATTATACCACCCAATTTCTTGGTGCTTTTATATTTAACTCTTAAAGTTTGCTTCTTTACATTCGTATAATCTAAAATTTAATAAATATATATAT
>JXCR01133055.1:17995-28942 GCA_002079205.1 Phalaenopsis hybrid cultivar
GGTCCTAACATTTGGGTGCTGATGTGTAGATGTTAGCCCTCAGGTGAGGGGAACGTGGGAGCTCCAAAGTGATCCGGTATCCTCCCAGCCTAGCTGTAGATTCAGTAACCAAGCATAGGATTAGTCAATGTTCTTTATTCGGTATCCTCCCAGCCTAGCCGCAGAATCAGCCAAACATAGGATTAGTCAATGTTTTTTAAGGTATCCTTCCAGCCTAGCCATAGAATCAGTAACCAAGCATAGGATTAGTCAATGTTCTTTAAGTATCCTCCCAGCCTAGCCGCAGAATCAGTAAACAAGCATAGGATTAGTCAATGTTCTTTATGCTCCAGCCTAGCTGCAGAATCAGTAACCAAGCATAGGATTAGTCAATGTCTTTATGCCTGGACCAAAGGGTAAAGAATAGGTATGCTCCTATTTGGCACAATATAAATTAAACTAATTCNATATTATATATTGAATATCACAATTAAACCCTACTTTATATCATTAATTATTTATTAGTTATTAAATCTATTAGTGATAGATAAGCAAATTGAACGTCGTTGTTGTGATTAAAGTTAAACCTTCATTAGTATCATTAGTTATTTAATAGTTATTAAAATTACCTATTTATTTCAATTGTCTATTACTTTATATCATTAGTTATTTTTAGTTATTAAAATTATCTATTTATTTCAATTGCCTATTAGTGGCAGATAAGCAAATTGAACGTCGTTTTTGTGATCAAAGTCTTACTTTTCTAAGGTCTTAGTCTGTAATTCTAAACTACTCCCTAAGGGATCGATATCTAAGGACTCCATTAGAGCCCTATATTACTTGAGCGATACATATACTTGCGTTGACAAATTTGACTTTAACATTATTGAATATTATATTTATACATCTTAATCAAATCAGACACATCTATAAAGTCGGGATCAAGTCTTTGGACGTCGTTGCTGGAAATTAAATCTTCTAGTAGCCCCATCAAATTCTTGTATTTGTCAATTTACAAAAAAAAGTCGGTTAGGTAGCAATTTGAAATTGAAGTTAAAGTTAAAGTTACTAAGATTTTTATCCTTCTGAATACTCTGGAATAAGTTTAATACTAATTAACTAAACACACTAAACACACACTTCACAATCACCACCACAAAAGCAAAACATAATACTATTAAAAACATAAACATCACAATAACAACTAAACAAAATTTTAACATATCACATAGTCTAGAAAAATACACAAACTAAAAATTAGCAAGTTCATACATCACAATACAACAAATACTGCAAATTCAAATCAATTTAGTACTCCTCATCATCATCATCATTGGTGTCACCACTATCCCAAAAATCTTTAGGCTCATAGTCAGGATACTTTGGATATGAAGAAAATTCCACTCCTTGGTTACCCCTAATGACGCTTTCGAAAGAGGAATGATACTTCTTTTCATAATCACTATGTCTCCTCATTTATCCATCTATATGATCTACAAAATTTTCTAAATTTTTTACCTTATCCGCAGTAAAATTTATATTATCCTTCATCCTCTACAATAGCTGATCTTGAGATTCAGTACCAAAATACTGACCTCTCAATGTAGATGGTCTGGAGGAAGAAGCACCAAAAGTAGAAGCGGCACATGTAGACATTCCATAACTCCTAAAAAATCTTCCTCTTTAGCCAAAAATTGAATGTTTAGAACAGAATTTCACATTCACACTTGTAATGGGCTTCAGAGGTTGTAACATCTCTTCCCAACTTTCATATTTAACTTTTTCATGCTCACATAAAGAAAAGATTAAGGAAGCAAATCTCAAATAGGACTTCACATTCACACTTGTAATGGGCTTCAAAGGTTGTAACACCTCTTCCCAACTTTCATATTTAACTCCTGCTTGCTCACATAATGAAAAGATTAAGGAAGCGAATCTCAAACCTATAGTAGTAGTGGCAGCAGCAGAACTGATGATAGTGTGGCATATAGTAGCTCCAATGTTGATGGGCTTAAACTGCTAAATATAATAATTCAATGTCGCTTGCTCTTTAGTAACTTCATTGAGATAATTAGTCGGCAGTAGATGAGCTAAAATAAAATAATGCCATACTTTTGAGGTGGCATTTAACTTCAAAGTAGAAAAGTTAACTCTCTTTTCATTTGTAATTTTCCAAAGTCCTCTTCCAATAGTCAAAGATGAAGTAATCTAGCCCAACCTTGTCTCAATAGGACTATAGTTTGAATAAAAACATAGAGTGTCAAGGGTAACTGGTAAAACATGTTTATTACCTCGGGCGAGAATGGTAATAATTTTCCTCTGACCAATTCTCAATCATTCTATGCTTCTATGAGATTAGCATAGAACTCACAAACAACAGAAATTATAACTACGGTAGAGAAACAACAGAATTGTTCCCACTGTCGACGAACAATTAATTCCTATAAAGCTCCACGCGAACTTTTAAAACATTTCTAAGGTATAAGTTTTCGTGATTGCAGTGCACCACTATACTTATCTTTAGCCTTCGAACTTACAAATTTACTTTAGTCAAAATGGGACTTCCCCTTGATCCTCTTCATTCTTGGTGTCATTTCTAAAAATTCCATAAAATTTTTAAATAAATCAAAAAATCAAGATTAAACTGTTAAACTAACTTTTATAAGCTTAAACTACCATTTCTATGTATTTTTCATAGATTTTCCTAAAAATTTCACCATGAATAGAGATTTTCACGTAGATCCATAATGCACTCAAAATACATAGTGAAAATAAAAAATGTTTACATAGAAGTGAAGCTCATACCTCAAGAAGATCAAATCTAGAAAATCTTTCTTCAAATCATTAAGAAATCTTCAAAATAAGGTGTGCCTTAAACTTAAAATTACAAAATGTAAAGGTAGGGGATGAAGTTGAGGTGAAAAAATGGTGCTTTAGGGGTTAAGTTTCACTTTTAACCATTCGCGAACCGGTTTTCATGAACGGGGGTTTAAGCACGGCTAGCTTAATGATCCCAACTTTCTATATAGCTGTAAAATGCGATGTATGCAATTATATTCTTAATTTCATTAATAGCTTTTCTTAATTTTAAACAAAGCCAAAAACTTGATCCAAAGCAAAAGCCAGGTAATTTTTCCAATATAAAACAAATAAGAATACAATTATAATATTTAAATGTGGGATACTACGCAAGTATACGTATCGTTATCAAGTAATATAGGACTTTTTTATTAAGTCCCAAATATCGAACCCATAGGGAAGACTGTAAAATGCACTTTAAAAAGCTAGAAAGTTTAAATGACAAAAATCTACTTAGCAAAATATTCTTAATTAAACTTACGGTGTTATAATAAAAATGAAAATTCGATTCTTTTTGTAATTTTTAGTTTATGAAAATAAAGTAAACAATTAATTAACTTAACTAAATATTTTCAAGTGGAAGGTAATATAAGTAAAATATCTTTTTTCTTATCATGAATCAGTAATAAGTATAGAAATTCTATTGTGGAAGTATGTTAAATGTATTGTGCTAAATTGGAGAAATAATATTCTTTACCCTTACTAGAGATGCTATAAAGAACATTAACTAATTTATAGCTTGAATAATCATTAAGACCGGTTCGATATGGAAGATACTAGCTCTTGCTATAGAGTTCCCTCTTCTCTTTCCACCTGAGCGCTAACATCTCGTATCAAAACCTAAAACTATAAAGAAAATTTGGGACTTTAGCCTATCACTCTAAAGTCTATAATTCTACACCCTTGAAAAGTTTATTTTCTTATTTATTTGCACTCAACCACATGAACTACATTCTCATTCATGAAATCAATATGTTATTCTAACAATTTATTGACTGAGACAATACCATCTTGGATCTTACATGTTCTCACAATAGATATTAACATCTTAATTAGCCAAATCAAAAAGTAAATAAAGTACAAGGTTTCAAATCATCACAACTTCTTCCAACATTGAAGTCTAATACTTCATGACTTCCTTTAAATACTTAATCACTTATCATTTTAAGAAAAAGATAAAGAAAACTACTTAGAATCTATGGAGAAAACTCAACCACACATGAGTTTAAAAGTAGAAATCATGCACAAAAATAAGAAATTTAAATTAAAACCAAGTGTAGTCACAAAGATAAACACTTATCTCAAATCCTCTCCACCAAATGACTTGAAGTTCATTTGAATTCTCTTCCTTCACTAACAATACAAGCTAACACACAAAATAAAAAGAAAGTGGTCAGTGGCAGAGGCGACAATTACTTGGATGAATGATGGTTGTGGATGCTAATGGCTAGCCTCCTCCATTGATGGTCCAAGTCTTCTTTAATAAAAAATCAAAATGTTCCTTGACGTCTCTTCAAAATATGTCTCTATTCAATGAATCTTCTAGAATTTCCTGTTTTCAAAAGCCAATTGAAAGAATTTTTGTGCACATGGATTATTTCCCACGTTTTTACCTAGGTTTGCTTCAAACACCTCTTCAAAAATTTGTCTAAATTCAACGAATCATCAAATAACTACTTTTGGCGCTAAAGCACTAGGTACCTGGCGCTTAAGCACGACTCTCAGTGCATAGGAGCTAGTGCTAAGAGCTTAGGTGCCTGATGCCCCAAAATAATATACTATTTTAAGTACCTATTTTATGCTTAGTTTTGGTGATATTGCAATTTAAAGAAGGGTATTATTGTGTTTTTGTTGCAGGTATATCATTTTTAGGCATTTGGAGAAAAGATGAAAAAATAATGAAATTTGGAGAAAAAAGAGCCACTTTTGGATTCTGGTGCATCATGCGCCAGATTGACGTATGATGCACCAAAATCCAGGAGCTAGCGCTTGATGCGCCAGGGACGACTTTTTCAAATTAAGGCAGTTTGAGACAAATTTTTGCGTGAATTTCAAAAGAACACTTGTTCTACACACCTCTTAGAGTAATTCAATGCATCTAGACACTTTGTAAGGTTCTTTTATGAAGGAATATGACTCTTGGATCAAATAACACATCTTTTGAATTCAAAAGAGTTGACTTTTGCAGGGATTTCTTTCAAGAGGAGGCATCCTAAACTAATGAAGAAGACTTGAATAGGCTTAAAGTGGACGGAAAAAAGAAGAGGCTTTTAGGTGTGGCTTGAGAGTTAGAGAGAGAGAGAGAAGAGGAGATTTTCTTCTAGGGTTGTAAAAGGAGAGGAATGGTGAGAGATTTCTTCTTCATTACATTTCTAAGAGAGAATTGGGAGTGATTGCAAAGACAGAAAGACTTAGAGAGAACTTCTAGGGATTTTCTTTGGAAGGACTGTAAGATAAGTTGTATTTTAATTTTTTTCATTTTGTAAACTTGTTTTAATGTATGAAATTTATGTTTTATTGTATCCTTCTCATGAATTCTGAATACTCTATTTTATCCTTCTCCCTACTTTAAAGATATGGTTTTGTAAAGAGTTGATTTTATTTTCTACAGTTTTAAATGATAATAATTTGTGATGATTTCAACTCTGATCTTCATTTACATCTCGATCTGGCCAATTAAAATGTTAAAACTTGTTGAGAGACATATGTTCTTAAATGAGATATGATTTCTACATCATTGGGAGAATCACATTTGATTTCATGGGAGAGTATGTCATCAATGGGATTGGGTGCAAATAAACAGGGAAATATACTTTGTTGGATGCAGAATTGGAGATTTTAAGGTGACAAATTAAAACCCCCAATTTGATTTAGTTGATTAGAAAGTAATGCAAGATTGTTAGCCCTTAGAGGAGGGAGTAGTGAGAGCTCTGGAGTGGCAACCAATATCCTTCCAGCCTAACCATAGAATTTCGGACCAAACTTTGGATTAGTCAATGTTCTTTATAACACTCAGAAGGGGGTAAAGAATAGGATCACTCCTATTTAGCACAAAACAATTTATATATTTCTTTTCAAAAGATTTAAATTTCTTCACAAACCATATACTCATTGTAAAGGGGAAGAATGCTTTCTTAAATTTGAACTTTTTGTCACAACAAAAACCTTGTTTAATTTTCACAATTTTACTTTTGAAATTTTAGTATTTAGTTTAGTTTAATTTCTGCGATCTTGCATCTGCAATTTAATTAGCATTCACCTGAGTAGTCAATTTTTAAATTTCACTCTTTACTTTTATTTTATTTTATATTAAAAAATAATTTTCATAATTTACTTTAGGATTTTCCCACTTTCTTATGGGATCAATATCTAGGACTCCATTAGAGCCCTTTATTACTTGAATGATACGTATAATATTTAAGAGAAATTTGGTAGTTTAAAAAGAGTTTCAAAGGATAAATTATATTTATAAAAAGTGTTTTGTTAAGATTATGTTGCATATTTGTTATAAATCTATTTGCATTGAATTTTTGGTGTCGTTAAGTGGCGTCAACTTCATAAATATTTGCATATACAAATCTCCATGTCAAGTTTTTGGCGGCATTGCGAGGGAAGTAACGGAAAGTATTAGTATTTTATTTTATTTTATTTTAAAAATATAAAAAATAGAATTTTTGTAGTTTAATTTGAAATTTTCTTATTTTAGTGTGTTTTCTTATTTTTAATTAATTGTTTTATTCAATCTATGCGTAGTGTGAGATCTGAAAATTTATTACCTTACGATTCTGAGTTAGAAAGAATTGTTAAAAAATTCAAAAACAATAAAAAGAGAAAGATCAGTTTAGCAAAATAACTTGCAATTTAAATAATGTTGGAAATGAAAATGAACATAATCAAAGACCTTTAAGAGATTATGCAAATCCACAGCAGATGAAATACATTTGAGTATCCAAAATCCTGTTATAGTTGTTAATTCATTTGAACTTAAATCTGCTATTATTCAAATGGTATAAAACAATCAGTTTAGAGGAACACCGACTGAAGATCCTAATTTACACCTTACTAGTTTTTTAGAACTGTGTGCTACATTTAAATATAATGGAGTGTCAAATGATGTCGTCAAACTTAGACTTTTTGTTTTTTCACTAAAGGATAATGATAAGATGTGGTTAAACTCATTAGCACATGGATCTATCAGAACATGGGGAGATTTATCACAAAAATTCTTATCTAAATATTTCTCTCCTTAAAAAATTGCTAAGCTTAGAAATGATATCACATCTTTTTTTCAATTTGAAGGGGAGTCAATTTATGAAGCCTTGGAAAGATTTAAGGATCTCCTTAGAAAGTGTCCACACAATGCATTGCCAGATTGGTTAATAATTCAAACTTTTTATAGTGGGTTGGTTCGATCTCTTAGATCGATAATTGATGTTGTTGCTAGTGGATCATTAATGTCAAAACAATTTGATGAAGCATATTCATTAGTTAAAGAGATGACTACTAATAATTTTCAATGGCTCTCTCAAAGGGTAAATCCAAAAAGAGTAGCTAGTATTCATGATTATGTGTTATATCTATATTAGTTGCTCAAATAGCTGTTATATCAAGGAAGATAGATCAATATGGAATGAATTATTCTCAGATAACACTGTGCTTGAGGAAAAGTCATTGGGACAAATGATAGAGTCTCAATCTTCTTATGAGACTTTAAATGCAATAAAAAATTGTTTTAATAATCCTTATGCCAATTATTATAATCCTGGTTGGAAGAATCATCCAAATTTTAGTTGGAGAAACAATAATTCTAATGTTGCAAATATGTAATGGAGAAACAACATTGCGAACCCATTGAGAAACTCCAACAATCAAAGGAACCAAGGTTATAAACCTTATTACCCACCAGGTTTTAACAATTTGCAGAGTAAGGAGAAGAATTCATCAATAGAAGAATTGATATTGCAGATAAGTGGTCAATTACAAAGTCAAGGAGCTGCTATCAGAAACATGGAAAATCAATTGGGATGTATTGCTACTGCACTTAACAATAAACCTCCAGGAACATTGCCTAGTAAAGTTGAAGTAAATCCTAAAGATCAGGATAAAGAGAAAATTAAAGTTATTCAACTGAGAAGAGGAAAAGAAATAGAAAATAGAGTTCAACAAGAAGTTGAAGTTGAAAAAGATGAGGTAGAAAATGAAAATTTTGGTGAAGATTTTCATTTTAAAGCAGAAAATCCTATTAAGCCAATGAAAATTACTGTAGAAACACCACCAGCCCCATTTCCTCAAAGATTGAAACAAAAACATAGAGATAATCAATTTTTAATTTTTTTTTTAAATTTTGAGGAAATTAACAATAAATATTCTATTTGTTGAAGCTTTGGAACAAATGTCAAGCTATGTGAAGTTCATGAAGGATATACTTAATAAGAAAAGGAAGTTTGTAGATAATAAGACTGTTGCACTCAGGGGAGAGTGTAACACTATAATTTAGAAAAAGCTTTTTAAAAAACTTAAAGATCCTAGAAGTTTTACAATTCCTTGTGTTGTTGGCGAATGCTTTTATGGAAAAGCTTTATTTGATTTAGGAGCCAGTATTAATCTTATGCCATTATCAATTTTTAGAAGGTTGGGCTCATGAGATATTTCACCTAGAACTGTAACTTTGCATTTAGCTGATCGTTTGATTACCTACCCTAATAAAGTTATAGAAAATGTTTTGATAAAAGTCGATAAGTTTATCTTTCTTGTGGACTTTATTGTATTAAATTTGGAGGTAGATAAAGAAATTGTTATCATTTTAGGAAGACCATTCATAGCCACTAGAAGAGCTTTGATAGATGTGCAGAAAGGAGAACTAACTATGAGAGTTAGTGATCAAGAGGTTACATTTAATATTGCAAATTAAAGAGATAACCTGCAAAAGATCAAGAGATTGAATGTTTCAGAATGGATATTAATGAATATTTAAGCCATGAATATTTTAAGAAAACTTTTGAAAGGGAATTTAAAAAGGAATATATGGAATATGAAGATGAGGATTGAATTCAAGATGAATCTATGGAAGTGAGTAAAGAGGATATGGATTATGTTTAGGAAAGATTTGAAATGTTAGATCCTACAGAAAGTAACAAGAATTTGATTTCATATATTGAGAATCCCCCTGAACTAGAACTGAAAACGCTTCGTACACATTTGAAGTATGCATTTTTAGGAGATTTATCAACATTACCTACTATAGTATCATTAGAATTAACTGATATGCAAGAACAATAGTTGTTAAAAATTTTGAAAAGATATGTGAAAGCCTTTGGAGGACATTAGCTGATTTTAATGAAATCAGTCCTTCAATTTGTATGCATAGAATCTTATTAGAAGATCAGCATGAACCAAGAGTTGAACCTCAAAGGAGATTAAATCCTATGTTGAAATAAGTAGTAATGAAAGAAATTTTAAAATGGTTAGATGTTGGAATAATATATCCTATTTCATACAGTGCTTGGGTTAGTCCAATTCATTGTGGTCCAAAGAAAGGAGGTGTGACTGTAGTGACAAATGAACAAAATGAATTGATATCAACAAGACAAGTAGCCGGTTGGTAAATTTGCATAGATTATAGAAAATTAAATTTTTTCACCAGGAAGGATCATTTTCTTTTACCCTTTTTGGACCAGATGTTGGATAGATTAGCTGGGCATAAATATTTTTGTTTTCTAGATGGATATATCGTTTATCATCAAATACATATTGCTCCAAAGGATCAAGAGAAAACAACATTTACTATTCCTTATGGAACTTTTGTTTTTCGATGAATGTCTTTTGGATTATTTAATGCACTTACAACATTTTAAAGATGTATGATGTCAATTTTCAGTGATTTGATTGAAAAAGGGATTGAAGTCTTTATAGATGATTTTCCTATATTTGGAACTTCATTCAAAATATGTTTAAATCATTTAGAGAAAGTTCTGGAACATTGTTAAAAGACTAATCTTGTATTAAACTGGAAAAAATGTCAATTTATGGTTGTAGGAGGAATTTTGCTTGGACATAAAATTTCATAAAATGACATGGAAGTAAATCCCACAAAAATACATGTTATATCAAACCTACCTCCACCTACCAAAGTAAGAGGAGTTAAGAGCTTTTTAGGACATGCTACATTTTACAAAAGATATATTAAAGATTTTTTAAAAATTACTAAAACTTTATGATGCTACCTTCTAGAGAAAGATACAAAATTTGACTTTAATCAAGATTGCCTTAAAGCCATTGAAACTTTAAAGGAAAAATTGATCACTGCTTATATCATTGTTTCACCAGATTAAGAGAAACCTTTCGAATTAACGTGTGATGGTAGTGATTATGCAATTGGAGATGTTTTAGGGCAGAGATATGATAATATTTTTAAAGTTGTATAATATGCTAGTAAGATTCTTAATGATGGTCAAATTAATTACACTACCACTGAAACAGAGTTATTAGCTATTGTGTATGCTTTTGATAAGTTTAGATCATATTTGATTGGAGCTAAATGTGTTCTGCGTACTGACCAATCGACTATTAAAAATTTGAAGCAAAAGAAGGATGTTAAACCAAGATTAATTAGATGGGCACTTCTAATGCAAGAGTTTAATTTTATAGTAGTCGATAAGAAAGGGATTGATAATCAAGTTGCTGATCATATATCAAGGCTAGAACAAGAAGAAATACTAGATATGTAAAAAGAGATTAATGAAACTTTTCATGATGAATGACTTTGTATTGTAAAAGTATGAGAAATACCTTGGTATGATGATAGTGTAAATTATATTGTTAATGATATTCTACCATATGGATTAACAACATAATAGGAAAAGAAATTCATTCATGATGCAAAATCATAATTTTGGGATGATCCTTATTTATATAAGCAAAGTAAAGATTTAATGATAAGACGATGTGTGCCTTATAAAGAAATTTAAGAGATTATTAAAAAATGTCATGATTCTGAATTTGGACATTTTGGAAATGATAGAACCATTCATAAAATTTAACAATCTGAATTTTATTGGCCTACTCTATTTAGAGATGCTAATATATATATATATATATATATATATATAT
>JXCR01133056.1:10100-42350 GCA_002079205.1 Phalaenopsis hybrid cultivar
ATAAATTGAAGGGGTTTGTGAAGGAATTTCACCCTGGATTATTTTTAGCCCTAAAAGTTTAAAAAAGAGAGAGATTTAGAGAAGATGTCTTCATGGGAGATGGATTTGAAGAAGAAGGAAGAATCCATGAAGAAGAAGTTCATTAGTCATAGTGCACGGGAGATGTATAATGGTTTCTTAGCCGTTAGTATTGAAGGGATATTGGAGAAGATCAACCAGATGGAGAATACTAAATCTGTATTAGACACTAAGGTGCTTGAATTGCATGCTCATCTAGAACATATTGGGTGGCAACTTAAGATGCAATTCAGCCATACCAGTTATATAGAGGAAGCGGATAAGGCGACGTTCCTTAAGCAAAAGTGGATCAAAGATGATAGTATTAGAGCTCGTCACCACCATTCGTTTTATCAACTCTATATTCCTGGAGAGACTACTAAAAGATAAGAATTTGTTCCTTCTAATGAAGAGTGGCATTAAGTTAAGTGTTAGGAATTGTTTGTTTGGAGTCATGTTTTTAGTGTGTTAGTATTTATGTCTTGTTTTTAGTGTTTGTGTCACTTATGTGTGTAATTGTAAAATGTGTGTTAAGTGTTTGGTAATTAGGAAAATTTTCTCATCCAAGACAATTTGGAGAGAGAACTAAGTGTTAAATGTGTTTGTACTTGTTTATGAACTATTATAAGTTTGTTTTTGTGAAAATTTGTGTTATTTTTAGCCTTGAATTGAATTAATTGTTATGGAGAATTTTGAAAGAGAAGGGGGTTATAGGAAGTAAAAATAGTCATTTAAGTGCTATGAGACCATTTAGGGGTGGTTTAGTTAGGCTAATAGTGCATTTTACTTAAAATTAAAAATTTTAAAAATTCTGCACTAATGTTTAAGAGCAACATCTCGCGCTTAAGCGCGAGCCAACCGGAGAGGCAGGCGCCTAAGCGCTACTTACCCCTGCTTAAGTGTCGGTTTGTGAATGGTTCAAAGTGAATTTTAAGCCCAAAAATACCCTTTTTTGAAACCTCCTATCATTTTGCCCAACTCAAAATTATGATTTTAAGGGCTAGGGTAAGTGGAATTTGAAGATTTCTTGGTGGAATCGAGTGAGATTGTCTAGATCCAAGTTCCTTAAGGTAAGAGCTTTACTTTTATGCAAAAAATTTGGATTTTCATCATATATCTGAGAACATTTGGAAGATTTCCAAAGTTTACTATTTATGGTGAAAAGTGAAGAAAAATCTATGAAAATTGCTTAGGAAGTTTAGTTAGTTTTTTTGGAAGTTTAGTTTAGTGATTTAAAATTGATTTTTAAAGTTATTTTTGGAATTTATCAAATTTGTCACCAAGAATGAAAAGGAGTAGAGGAATGAGCCCATTTGATTTGAGAAAGTTTGTCAGTTTGAAAGCTCAAGATCAATATAATGACGCTCTCTAGTCACGAAAATTGATTTAGGAGCAATGTTTGAAGAGTCCATGTGGAGAGATAGAAGACCTAATTTTCTGTCGATAGTGAGAATAGTTCTTTTGTTTCTCTGCCATCGAAGTGATTTCTATTGTGAGGGAGTTTTATGCAAATCTCCCAGAGGTTGAAGACGATCGAGTTATGGTTAGAGGAAAGTTGGTACNCTGAGAAAATTTTTGAAGTATATGGACATAGAATGAAACCTTATTATATAGGGGATCAACAAAAATATAATGATGGAATGATGTTGGGTCAACCAAAATGAGCACTGGTTACGTCAGGCTGACAACGTAAAATCAAGCGCTTTGTGGGAGGCAACCCATAGTTATCATTGTTTTTTTGCTTTGATTGTTGTTTTGAGTCTGATTAAGAAATTTTGGGTAGTATTTTTGAATTTATTATGTGCTAGTAATGATTTTTTGACTTTATTTAGAAACCAAGAAATGTTAGAATATGAATTTGGACGTTAAGTTGACTGGTACAAAATGTGCACTGGCACTTAAGCGCCAAATCCAACACTTAAGCGCGGCGGTTTAGTCGCATGTGCAAATTCCAATTTCTAGAAGGTATAACTGCAATTTAGTTGGAATAAATGTGTCTTTGTAGTTTCTTGTCGTGCCTAGAAGTTATGAGGGGGAATTAGGCCTATAAATTGAAGGGGTTTGTGAAGGAATTTCACCCTGGATTATTTTTAGCCCTAAAAGTTTAAAAAAGAGAGAGATTTAGAGAAGATGTCTTCATGGGAGATGGATTTGAAGAAGAAGGAAGAATCCATGAAGAAGAAGTTCATTAGTCATAGTGCACGGGAGATGTATAATGGTTTCTTAGCCGTTAGTATTGAAGGGATATTGGAGAAGATCAACCAGATGGAGAATACTAAATCTGTATTAGACACTAAGGTGCTTGAATTGCATGCTCATCTAGAACATATTGGGTGGCAACTTAAGATGCAATTCAGCCATACCAGTTATATAGAGGAAGCGGATAAGGCGACGTTCCTTAAGCAAAAGTGGATCAAAGATGATAGTATTAGAGCTCGTCACCACCATTCGTTTTATCAACTCTATATTCCTGGAGAGACTACTAAAAGATAAGAATTTGTTCCTTCTAATGAAGAGTGGCATTAAGTTAAGTGTTAGGAATTGTTTGTTTGGAGTCATGTTTTTAGTGTGTTAGTATTTATGTCTTGTTTTTAGTGTTTGTGTCACTTATGTGTGTAATTGTAAAATGTGTGTTAAGTGTTTGGTAATTAGGAAAATTTTCTCATCCAAGACAATTTGGAGAGAGAACTAAGTGTTAAATGTGTTTGTACTTGTTTATGAACTATTATAAGTTTGTTTTTGTGAAAATTTGTGTTATTTTTAGCCTTGAATTGAATTAATTGTTATGGAGAATTTTGAAAGAGAAGGGGGTTATAGGAAGTAAAAATAGTCATTTAAGTGCTATGAGACCATTTAGGGGTGGTTTAGTTAGGCTAATAGTGCATTTTACTTAAAATTAAAAATTTTAAAAATTCTGCACTAATGTTTAAGAGCAACATCTCGCGCTTAAGCGCGAGCCAACCGGAGAGGCAGGCGCCTAAGCGCTACTTACCCCTGCTTAAGTGTCGGTTTGTGAATGGTTCAAAGTGAATTTTAAGCCCAAAAATACCCTTTTTTGAAACCTCCTATCATTTTGCCCAACTCAAAATTATGATTTTAAGGGCTAGGGTAAGTGGAATTTGAAGATTTCTTGGTGGAATCGAGTGAGATTGTCTAGATCCAAGTTCCTTAAGGTAAGAGCTTTACTTTTATGCAAAAAATTTGGATTTTCATCATATATCTGAGAACATTTGGAAGATTTCCAAAGTTTACTATTTATGGTGAAAAGTGAAGAAAAATCTATGAAAATTGCTTAGGAAGTTTAGTTAGTTTTTTTGGAAGTTTAGTTTAGTGATTTAAAATTGATTTTTAAAGTTATTTTTGGAATTTATCAAATTTGTCACCAAGAATGAAAAGGAGTAGAGGAATGAGCCCATTTGATTTGAGAAAGTTTGTCAGTTTGAAAGCTCAAGATCAATATAATGACGCTCTCTAGTCACGAAAATTGATTTAGGAGCAATGTTTGAAGAGTCCATGTGGAGAGATAGAAGACCTAATTTTCTGTCGATAGTGAGAATAGTTCTTTTGTTTCTCTGCCATCGAAGTGATTTCTATTGTGAGGGAGTTTTATGCAAATCTCCCAGAGGTTGAAGACGATCGAGTTATGGTTAGAGGAAAGTTGGTACCTTTTACTCTAGAGGTAATCAACTTGTTTTACCATTTACCACTGGTGACTTTATGTTTTTATGTGAATTATAGTCCTAGTGAAGCAGAGTTAGATGTGATTATTTCATATTTGACTATTGGTAGAGGACTTTGGAAGATCACCAATGAGAGGAGAGTATATTTATCAACTTCAAAGTTATGTGCACCTTCAAAGGCCTGGCACTATTTCATTTCTACTTGTCTGCTTCCGACCAATCATCTTAGTGAAGTGACCAGAGAGAGCAACATTGAATTACTGTATTCAGGAGAGAAAGCCCATCAACATAAGGGCTTTGATCTATCACACTATCATCAGTTCAGCTGCTGCTGCTACTATTGTAGGTATGGGATTTGCTTCCTTGATATTTTCATTATGCGAGCAAGCTGGAGTGAAGTATGATAGTTGGGAGGAAGTTCTGTTACCTCTAAAGGCCATCACAAAGGTGAATGTAAGGACTTATTTTGAGCATTCGATTTTTGGCTAGAGGAGGATTTTCCAGACGTTATGGATTAGAGACGTCTGCTGCATCTACCTCTGCTGCATCTTCATCACGAACATCTACTTCTCGTGCTTCTACATCTAGAGGTAATACCAAGACTCAGGATGAGTTATTGGAGAAGATGATGGACAATATCAATTTAACCGCTGATAAGGTACAAAATTTAGAGCGTTTTGCAGATCATACTAATAGTTATAATAGAAGGAAGAGTGATTACGAAGAGAAATTCCACTCATCTTTGGAGAGCGTGATTAGAGGTGAACCAGCAGTGCAATTTCATCTATATCCTCGATATCCTGATTATGAGCCTACAGAAAAATGGTACAGCGATGATTCTGAGGATGAAGAGTAGAGCTGAGGGATTAATTTTATGGTTGTAATATGATGTGAACTATGTGGTATGAGCTTGTTACATTTGCATCATCTGTGTTGTTTTGGACTATAAATTATGTTGTGTTTTGAATTTTTATGTTCTATTGTTGTTGTGATTGTTGTGATAGATAGTATTTCATTTTTAAAATTTTAGGGTAATAGCTGTTGTTTTGTGTTTAGTACTGTGATTTAGTTAGTTTATAACTTAACTTAATTTCACATATGTTATAAAGTAGAAAGTCTTGCTAGCTTAGATTTTAAACTTTAAATTCAGAAACTACTGCCCTGTATTTTTTTTTGATCATGTTAGTGTGTTGTTTGCTTTTATACCCACTGTTTAGAAGTCTATTGAATCTCAACATGTTAAACTAAAATGAAAATATGGAATTTTTTATCAAAAATTAATTTTACTGTTGTCTTTAGTTGTATACTTGTATAATTAGGATGTTAAAATTCCTATTATCATGATATCAATTTTCATTTCCTGCCTATATAATTATCTGATGCTAAACTGTTTAATCTATTAAAAATTTAAGTTTGGGGGGATGAAAAAATATTTTCAAAACTGAAATTCTATTTGTTCTCAATTGTATTATAAGTGAATTTGACTTTAAAAGAAAAATTGATTATGTATATGAAGTTATATTAAGGAAGTAAAATTTGATTTTAGAAATGAGTAAGAAAATTTAGTTAAAATTTTAAGTAATGAAGAAAAACTTTAAGTTAAAAATTTTTAGTATAGAAAATGATTATTATAAGTTACTATCTTTAGTAAGTAAAATTGTATTGTTGAAAAATTTAGAAAATTTTGACTTTTATTTTTAATACTTAAATTTCTTTTATTAAAAACATTTTCAAAACTATTATTAAATTTATAAGTAAAAGTTTTATATCTAAACTTTACTTTAGTAAAGGAGAAGTGGAATTCAAAATCATTAAAGGCCTATCCAGATGTAGTAATCCTTGCCTGAAAAAGAAAATGAAAAAGAAAAAGAAAAGAAAAGAAAAGAAAAGAAAAGAAAAGAAAAGAAATGTAAGGGAGGAGAAGCATGAGGATTAGTGCCTAATCAAAAATTGGTTCTACATTTGATCTTTTTAATGTAAAAGACTTGATAAAATTTTTAGCCTATAAATATAATATAGTAAGTAAAATTATTTTTAATAAAAATTTTTAAGTAGAGAAAATAAAAGAACTAAAATCTAAATTTAGAAAACTTACAATATTTTTGAATTAGATAAGAATTCATATTTTCATAGTTCTTAACATTAAAAATTTTCAAACTTTAAGTTGGTCTCATTTACTAATTATTTTTTCTAAATTGGACTACTATATTTCTAGATCTAAATTTTAGTAACCCCTAAATAAACTCATATACATATCATACATATTTGGTTTTTAAAAATTGAAGTGTCGATAAGTAACAGTTTAAGTTTGGGGGATTTTTATACACCTAAAACATATAGTGTTTTTAGACACATTTTTATACCTTTTTTTTAGATATTGCACTTTAATGGAAGGTATTTTTGTGTTTTTCTTGCAGATACAAGTAAAAATGGANACTTGAGGATAAGTAACATTTTAAGTTTGGGGGATTTTTATACACCTAAAACATATAGTATTTTTAGACACATTTTTATCCCTTTTTTTTAGATATTGCACTTTAATGGAAGGTATTTTTGTGTTTTTCTTGCAGATACAAGTAAAAATGGAAAAAAATGCTTAATGGAGTGAAAAAGGATCAAATTTGGAGCAAAAAAGTGAAAAATTGTGCAAAAGAGTTTTGGCGCCTAAGCGCTAGAGAAAAATGATCAAATTTAGAGCAAAAAGGTTAAAAATTGTGCAAAAGAGTTTTGGCGCCTAAGCACCAGATCCGGTGCTTAAGAGTCGGTTAAACAAAGAAAGCCGCCCTAAGCGCCAAGACCTCGTACTTAAGCACCAGTGGCAGTTACTAGATGAGTAAAATGGGTTTTCACAAATTTCGAAGAGGTTTTTGAGTCACCCATTGGCTCAATAGGTGGTTGTAACCACCATGGACGAAAATTCTTATGAATGGATGCATCTTTTGGGCAAATACATCGAATCAAGACACGTTTTTAAGAGATCCCAAGGCACCTTTTAGAAAACTATAAAAGAAAGAAGAGGGGACTTAGAAAAGTGTCCTGAAAATATTGGCAAGTTTTGAAAGTTCTTTTCTGAGGAGCTAGTTCGGAGAGATTTTTAGGAACCGCTTTTTATTTACTTTATCCTTTTTGTTTGTTTATTTTGAGGGATTATAAAAGAGAAGAGATTCAAAGGAACTTCAAGAGTTTGGTGGAGGACTTGAGATAAGTTTTTATATTTTTGTTTTAGACTACTTTTGGTTTTAATTGAGACTTGTTCTTGGTTTGAGAATGATTTCTTCTTTTAAACTAAAATGTGGTTTTATTTTCTCTATGAATTTTGAGTAGTTATCATTATCTTTCTTCTTAAAATGATAAGTAATTCAGTTTTGGATGGAAGTTGTGGAGAGAATTGATCTTTAATGTTGGAAGAAGTTGTGATGATTTAAATCCATGCACTTCATTTACTTCTTGATTTGGCAAATCCAGATGTTAAAATTTATTGTGAGAACATGTAAGAACCGGGCTGGTATTGTATCAGTCAATAATTAGAAAGAATCACATGAGGTTGTATTTTGATTGAGTGCAAAAAAATAGGGAAATATTCATTGATGGGTGTAGAGTTAGAGGACTTTCAAGTGACAAGTTAAAACCCCCAACTTGGTTTATTATTTTAGATTCTCATATGAGAATGTTAGAACCCAGGTGGAAGGAATCAAGGGAACTCTAGAGTGAGAGCTAATATCTTCCCTACCTAGCCAGTCTTTTGAACTATTCAAACTTTAAATTAGTCAATGTTCTTTATAACATCTCTAGTAAGGGTAAAGAATATTATTGCTCCTATTTGACACAACACAATTGTTTACTTCCACAATAGAATTCCTATGCTTATTACTGATTCATGATAAGAAGAAAGATATTTTCATATTAAATACTTTTCTTCTACAAAAACTTTAGTTATCTTTTTAGTTGTTACTGTTTCGTTAAAATATCAAAAATACCAAAAATATTTAAATTTTAAATTCCTACAAAAATCTTTTTTGTATAAGTAATTATCTTTTTAAAAATAGAAAATCTTTCTAAAAAGTGCATATTGCATAATCTTATCTGTAGGTTTGATATTCAAGTCTTAATCAAAAAGTTCTATATTAGTTGATAATGATACGTATACTTGCTTAGTATCCTACTAAAAATATATATAAATTAAAAAGTTAAATTCTTATTTTTCTTCAGGATCAAGATTTTGGTTTTGTTGCAAAATAAGGAAATATAAGTGAAAAATCCCATCAGAATAATTGCTATATTGTGCATAAGCATTAAGGCATCCAGAGATCAGGAGGCAGGGTGATAGAGAAAGTATAAGAGAGATTGTGTAAGTGAGAGTGAGTGTGAGGTAGAGAGCAAGAGCTTAAGAGATTTTTTATGGGAGAGAGTTAAAATAAATGAAGTGTGAGAAAGAGAACAATTCAGAGACTTTGAACAGTTGGGAGAGGATAAAGAGAATAAAAAAAAGGACATAAGTTTGTGCATGTGTGAGAGAGAGAGAAAAAGCTCTCCCTTTCGTACAACTATGTATTACCACTCTTCCACAACCACACTCCATCTCTCCACCAATCACTTACACACACACACTCTCTCTCTCTTACTCTCACACTCTTTTGCTTCATTTCTAGCTCACTCCCTCCCTCTCTTCCCTCTCTTTTATCCTCACCCTTTTTTTTTCTCTCTCTCTCTCCCCCTTCCCATCTTTCTCTTACTCTCTCTACATGTGTCATTCACCCTTTCTCACCCTTATCTTTCTCTCTCTTCATCTCCTCTCTCCCTCTCTTCCCTCCCTTTTTTCCCACCCCCTCTATCTCTCCCAAACCTCTCTAACTCTATATTTATCTATCTCTCTCTCTCTCTCATTCTTTCTTACTCTCATTCTCTATCATTATTTCTTTTCTCTCAAGCTCTAAATCTTGTTGTATCCCTCCCTCCCACTAACATTCTACCTCTCTTTGCCTCCCTACTTATTTCTCTATCTCTCCCCCTTTTTCTTCATTTCTCCCTCGTAATAAATCTCCCTCTCTATCTGTTTTTTCTCTCACTCCCCCTTTCTCTCCTCTCTTTGGCTCGCTAACTCTCTCTCACCCTTTATATCAACTTTCCTACTTTCTCCCTATCTCTCTTCTCTCTCCAGCTCTCTCTCCCCATCACTCTCTCCCCCTCTTGCTTCTCTCTTGCTGACTCCACCTCAGTGATAGGGAGAATCTGCTTATTTTTTTTCCTCTATCTCTCCTTCACTCTATCATTATATCTCTCCATTGGCATTCTCTCTTTTACTCCCCCCTCTCATTCTTGATATTTCTCTTTCTCCCCCTCTTTCTCTCACTTTATCCTTATTTCACTCTCTACCTCAATATCTCTCATTCTTTCTCTCTCTCTTTATCTCATCTTTTTATTGCTTTAAATCTCTCTCTATCTCCCTTTCCCTCTCTGAGTATCCCTCTAACATATATCTCTATCTCTCTTTCTCTTATACATCTCTCCTCTTTATCCCTTTCCTATCACACACAATCTCTCCAAAACAATCAACATGTCACTCTCTCCCCATCTCTTCTAATAAGAGGGAGAGTAAGAGATATATAAAGTAGGAGAATAAAATGAGTGAGGAGATACAAAAATATTGAGAGAGAGAGAGAGAGAGAAAGAGTGATAGAGATCAAGAAGGAGAGACAGGTTGATAGCTCAAGAGATAGAGAAAGAGTGAGTGAGGGAGAGAGAAGAGTGAGAGAGAGTGAGAGCTAAAGAGTTAAGTGAGAGGGAAAGAGAGATAGAGAGATTGATATCAACATTATCTCTATCACCCTCTCTCTTCCTCATCATGCGTAATCTCTCTCTTTCACTCTCTCTACTTCAGTCTCACGCTCCTTCTTACTCTCTCTACGTCTGTCCCGATTTATCTTTTTCCCTCTTTCCCTCTCCCTTCCTCCCATATTTCTCTCTCTCTCTCTTCTTCTCCCTCTATCTTCCTTATTATCTATTTTTTTCCTCTTTAATCTTCTCTCTAATTCTCCCTCTATCTATCCATTTATCACGTTGTCACTCTCGTAATCTCTCTCTATGTATAGACGCTCTCTTCTTTTTCGCTCCATCCCTCTTTTTTGTTAATCTCAATCTCTCTGTCTTTTTGTATAGAGCAAGAGAAAAAAGAGAGAGAAAAAAGAAGTGCTAGAGAGAGATAGAGATAATAAGAGAGGTGAGATAAAGATGGCAAGGGGGAGAGAGAGAACAAAAGTAAGGGAGAGTGAGAAACAAAGTCTAAGAGAGATGGAGTAAAAGGAAGGAGGTGGGAGTAGGAAAGGGAGGGATGGGGGAGAGAGATTGATTGATCGCCCAATCTCTTTCTCACTCACCATCTTTATTTTTCTATCTAATCTGAGAAAGATTTAGAGAGAAGAGAAATAGAGAGACATTAAAAGAGAGATAGGAATGAGGGAGACTTAGAGAGAGAAAGGGAGATGGAGAGAGATATAGAGCTACAGAGATATGAGAGAAAGTGAAAGAATGAGAGATAGTGAGGTAGAGAGAGTGAAAGAAGGAGAAAGTGAGAGAAAGAGGGGGGAGAGAAATATATCAAAAATTAGAGGGGGCAGAGTGAAATAGAGAATGAGAATAGATAGATAAAGTGATAGAGTAAGGGAGAGATTGAGGGAGAAAACTATAAGTAGGAATGAAGAGTCTCTATCTCTCTCTAAGGTGGAGAGAGGAGGAGAGAGTGGAGAGGGATAGAGAGTGAGGGAGCGAAGGAGAGGAGAGGAAGAGAGAGGGAGAAAGAAGAGAGATATGGAGAAAGTGGGTGAGAGAGATATCAAGAGTGAGAGAGAGTGAGATAAAGTAGGAGGGAGAGAAAGAGATAAATGGAGTGAGAGATAAAGATATAGAAAGAGTTATAGTAAGGGAGAAAAAGATAGAAAGGGGGAGAGATAGAGAAAGAAAGAGGGAGCTAGAGAGAGGTAGAATGTATGTGGGAGAGATGAATATAATAGGAGAGAGAGAGTGAGAGAGGAGGAATGAAGGGTCACTATCTCTCTCTCCCTTCTTCCCCTTTCTTCCTCTTTCTCAACTCCTTATCCTCTCCAACCATCAAACAAACACTCTTGACTTACTCTCAGATTCTCACTCTAATTTTCTCTATCTCGCTCTCTTTCGCACTCCTTCCCTCTTACTCCCACTCTCTCGCTTATCTAACTCTCTATATCTCTTGCTCTTCTTTGTTGCTCTATCTTTCTCCTCCTTATATCCTAATCTTATTATCTTTATCACGGTCTCTATCTCACCCTCTCTCCATCTCTCTCACACTCTTAACAGAGAGAAACATATAGAATGAGAGAAAGAGAGAGAGAGGAAAAGAGAAGGAGTGAGAGAGAGAAGGAAAGAGAGATTGAGTAAGAGAGAGAATGAATAAGGAAGAGGTATATAGTGTGGGAGAGAGAGAGGGAGGAAAAGTAAAGATAGGTTGATAGTTTTAAATTGCCCCATCCCCAACTCTTCTCTATCACTCTTTCTCCCACGTCTCATTTACCTCCACCCAATTTCTCATTCTAAGTCTTTCTCTCCCCGTATCACTCTCCTCTTTCTCTCCCTCCATTCCCTCTATCCCCCCTCTCTCTCTCACATACACACTCTCTCCTGCTCTATCTCTTGCTCCATGTACCTTGCTAATCTCTCTAGCTCTTTCCCTCATTGCGATGTCTCACACTCCCTCCCCCACACTCTCTCACTCTCTTTATCTCTCTCTCATCCCTCTCACTATCCCTTCTTCCCTCTCTATCACTTTTTTTTCCTTCATCTCTCTATCATCAACCTCTCTCTCACCCTCACTATCCCTCCCTCTCTACATCTCCCTCCCTCCCTCCCTCCCTCTCTATCTCATTCCCTCTCTCAATCTCTTTATCTCTTCCTCTCTCCCTCACATCTTTCCTCCCTTCATCCTTCCTTTTTTCTCTCCTAATTTATTTATCTTCATATTTTTCTCTAACTTCTTTCTATCACAAGAAGAGCACTTTGAGGTAAGGAAAGCAAGCAAGAAGAAGGAAAGTGGGGAGAGAAATAGAAAGAGAAAATGAGAGGGAGAGAGTGGGAAAGACGTGAGATAAAAGAAAGAAAGATAAAGGGAAAGCTCTCTCTCTCTCTCTCTCTCTCTCTCTCTTTTCCTCAGAAAAAATACAAAGATATAGAGATGTAGAGGGAGAGAGAAAGAGAATGCGATAAGTGAGGGGATGAAAGAGGATGAGAGAACAAGAGAATAAAGAGAGGTAGAAATGTAGAGAGAGATGAGAGATAGCTAGAGGGTTAAAAGTGAGATAAAGATAGTAAGAGAGGGTAGTGATAGAGAGAGAATTATGTGAAATGAGAGAGAAAGAAGGGAGAGAGGAGAGAGAAGGTAAGATGAAAAATAGAGAGAGTGAAATCTAAGAGAGATAGTCACTTCCTTTGACAGATAGAGAGATACAAAGAGTTTGAGGGTGAGAGAAGAGACTGAGGTGAGTGGGAGACTGATAGTGAAAGAAGAGGAAGGGAGAGTAAGAGTTGAACAATGGAGGGAAGAGATGGAGATATAGATGGATAGTTAGTGAGGGAGGGTGAGAAGGAGAGAGGGAGCAAGAAGCTGATGATATGAGAGAATTTGATGGTATGAGAGAGAGTGTGAGTGATTAAGCTAGAGAAATAAAGATAGAACAATGGAGCTAGAGAAAATAGAGAAAGGGAGTGGGAGAGAGGTAAAAGAGAGTAAGCAATGGATAACAAGAGATATAGAGAGAAAGAAAGTGATAGAGAGAGAGAGAATAAGAGTTAAAGAGAGTGAGAGTGAGAGAGCGGAAGAATAAGAGAGAGAAGCATATGTAGACAGAGGGACTATGTGAGAGACAAAACCATGAGAAAGAGTGAGAGACAGACATAGAGAGCAAGTGAGGGTGAGGGAGGAAGGGAGAGAAGAGAGGGATAGAGAGAGAGAGAAAGATAAGAGAGGAGAAATAAAAAAGAGAGACAGTAATGAGTGAGGGAGTTGATAAAGCACACACTCGTACCATCAACCTCTCTCATATCATTAGCATTTCTTTGACTCTCATTTCTCTCGCTCCCTCAAACTCTATCATTTAAAAACTTTCTCAATCTGTCGATCTCTCCATCTCTCTCTCTCTCTCTTTACATCTCTCTACCCTCTAACTCTCTACCTCTCTCTATCCCTCTCTCTTTCTCTCCTTATTTCTACTTATCTTTCTCCCCCTCTTTCTCCATCACGCTTAATATCACACTCTCCCTTTCCTTTTTTCTCTTGCTCTTTATATCTCATTTTTTCTTGCCCCCCTCTCTCTCCATCCTTCTCTACCTCTCTTTCTTACACACTTTCTCCTTCGATATTCCCCCCTCTCTTTGCTTCCCTCACCCTCTATCCTACTATCTCTCTCTCCCTTATCCTCTCCCTCTCTTGGGAGGGAGGAAAGATGAGTAAAAAAAGAGAGAGAGATAGAGGAGAGAGGAGAGAGATAGATAAATAGATAAAGGGAGAGAGAAAAAGATGATTGATAAATAAGAGAGGCAGTGAGGGAGGGAGGTAGTGAGAGAATGAGAAAAGAGAGAAGAGTTAAGGGTAGAGGGAGAGGAAGAGAAGGTTTGGGTGAGATAGAGAGATAGAGTGAGAGAGTAATTAGGAAAAAGAGTGTGAGAGATAGAGCCATAACAAGAGGCATGGGAAGGGGGAGAGAGATAGAGAGGTAGAGTGAAAGAGGAAGTGAGATTTAGAGAGAGGAAGAGAGGGAGTGAGGTAGAATTAGCGAGAGAAAGGGAGATTTAGAGAGAGGAAGAGAGGGAGAGGGAGGGCGTGATGGAGAATGAGGCATAGGGAGGCAAAGAGATCAAGGGAGTGGAGGGATGAAGTGTGATTGAGAGCAAGAGAGAGAGAGAAATTGAGAGAGCAAAAGAGCATGAGTGAGAAAGAGAAAGAAGGAACAAAAAAATATGTGAGAAAAGTGGGAGTGAGAAAGAGAGGAGGGAGCTCTTGTTGCTTCCCTCCCACCCACTTACATGCTACCTCTCTCTACCTCCCTCTTTCTTTCTCTATCTCTCCCCCTTTCTCTCTCTTTCTCCCTCACTATCACTCTCCCTCTATATCTCTCTTTCTATCACCCTTTTTTCTCTTTTGTTATCACTTCTCTATCTTACTCTCTCTCGTTCTTGATACCTCACTCTACTAATATCTCCCTCTCCCTCTCCCACTCTCTCCCCTTCACTCTTTCCCCTCTCACCTCTCTCTTGCTCTCTCCATCTTAGATTGAAAGAGACCCTCCATCCCTGCCTATTTATTTTCCTCCATCTCTCCCTTGCTTTATCGCTATATTTTTCAATTCTCATTCTCTTTTATACTCTCTCTCTCTCATTCATTCTTAGTATATATCTCTCTCCCTCTCGTTCTATCACTCTCTCCTTCATTCACTCTCTCTACCTCACTTTATCTCATTCTTTCTCTTTTTCTTATCTCTCTATTGCTTATGACCATCCTATCTCTCTCTCACTTACTCTCTTTATTTCTCCTCTATCTAACTCTCACATGAGNTAGTAATTATCAAGGAAAAGAATAGGAGGAAGTGTGGAAGAGGGTAAGAAAGATATGAAGTAGAGAAATACTAGAGATAATAAGTTGGAGGGAGTAAGAGAAAGAAACAAAGAGAGAGAGATATAGAGAGAGAAAAAAACTAGAGGTTTCAGGAGAAAAAGAAGAGAGAAAAAGAGAGAGGAAGAAAGCAATGTAGAGTGAGAGAAAGCAAGAGAGAGGAAGCAAAATATAGTGAGATAAATCGAGAGAACCAAGACGGAGAGAGATGGGAGGACAGTGAGAGACAGTAGGAGAGAGTGAGAGAGGGATTGTTTGAGAGAATAGAAAGGGATGGAGGGAGGTAGCACGATAGTGAATGAGTGAGAGACAGAGAGAGAGAGAGAGAGAGAGAGAGAACGAGTAAAGATGCTATATATAGGGAGGGAATATCGCTGGCCCTACTTCCAGATCTCCATCCAACATCAGATTTATAAGTCCTTATATTGNTTTTTTCTTGCCCCCCTCTCTCTCCATCCTTCTCTACCTCTCTTTCTTACACACTTTCTCCTTCGATATTCCCCCCTCTCTTTGCTTCCCTCACCCTCTATCCTACTATCTCTCTCTCCCTTATCCTCTCCCTCTCTTGGGAGGGAGGAAAGATGAGTAAAAAAAGAGAGAGAGATAGAGGAGAGAGGAGAGAGATAGATAAATAGATAAAGGGAGAGAGAAAAAGATGATTGATAAATAAGAGAGGCAGTGAGGGAGGGAGGTAGTGAGAGAATGAGAAAAGAGAGAAGAGTTAAGGGTAGAGGGAGAGGAAGAGAAGGTTTGGGTGAGATAGAGAGATAGAGTGAGAGAGTAATTAGGAAAAAGAGTGTGAGAGATAGAGCCATAACAAGAGGCATGGGAAGGGGGAGAGAGATAGAGAGGTAGAGTGAAAGAGGAAGTGAGATTTAGAGAGAGGAAGAGAGGGAGTGAGGTAGAATTAGCGAGAGAAAGGGAGATTTAGAGAGAGGAAGAGAGGGAGAGGGAGGGCGTGATGGAGAATGAGGCATAGGGAGGCAAAGAGATCAAGGGAGTGGAGGGATGAAGTGTGATTGAGAGCAAGAGAGAGAGAGAAATTGAGAGAGCAAAAGAGCATGAGTGAGAAAGAGAAAGAAGGAACAAAAAAATATGTGAGAAAAGTGGGAGTGAGAAAGAGAGGAGGGAGCTCTTGTTGCTTCCCTCCCACCCACTTACATGCTACCTCTCTCTACCTCCCTCTTTCTTTCTCTATCTCTCCCCCTTTCTCTCTCTTTCTCCCTCACTATCACTCTCCCTCTATATCTCTCTTTCTATCACCCTTTTTTCTCTTTTGTTATCACTTCTCTATCTTACTCTCTCTCGTTCTTGATACCTCACTCTACTAATATCTCCCTCTCCCTCTCCCACTCTCTCCCCTTCACTCTTTCCCCTCTCACCTCTCTCTTGCTCTCTCCATCTTAGATTGAAAGAGACCCTCCATCCCTGCCTATTTATTTTCCTCCATCTCTCCCTTGCTTTATCGCTATATTTTTCAATTCTCATTCTCTTTTATACTCTCTCTCTCTCATTCATTCTTAGTATATATCTCTCTCCCTCTCGTTCTATCACTCTCTCCTTCATTCACTCTCTCTACCTCACTTTATCTCATTCTTTCTCTTTTTCTTATCTCTCTATTGCTTATGACCATCCTATCTCTCTCTCACTTACTCTCTTTATTTCTCCTCTATCTAACTCTCACATGAGAGAGATAGACAAATAGAGAGATGAGAGGATAGATAGATAAAGACAGTGAGTAAGAAAAGTGGGGGGATCAACAGATTTCTCTCCCCTCATCCCTCCCTCTTTTACTCGCTCTCCCTTCCTCTTACTCCTTCTCTCTAACTCTATCTATTTCCCTCTCTCCTACTCTTGATTTTCTCTCTCTCCCCATCTTTGTTTCACTCTCTCTCCCTTTCTCTCACTCACCTCTCTTACTCTCACTATCTCTCTCTAGCACTGTCTGTTTCACCTCTCTCTCTCTCCTTTTCTCTTACTCTCAATTGCAAGAAACAGAAAGACCAGGAGAGAAAAAAGGAGAGAGGGCGATAAAAAAAGAACAGAGCATCTCTATTTAGTGAGAGATTGGGAGAGAGACAGGTTGATAGATGGATATAGAGAGGGAGAGCAATCGAGAAAATTGGAGAGAAGCCAGGAGTGGACAAAAAGAGAGAATAACATAGATAGAGGATGAGGAATAGAGAGATAGAAAGATATAGAAGAGAGGGAGGGAGGGAGGGGAAAGAGGGAGAAAGAGAAGGGGGAAAAGGATAGAGAGAGTGAGAAAGAGAGAGTGGGATAGAGTTAGAGAGAGTGCAACATTAAGGAAGAGAGAGGGAAATAGAGAGAATATTGATATCTCTCTCTTTCCCCTTCTATCTTGCTTCTTGCTCTGTCACACTCTCTCTCTCTCTCAAACTATCAACCTATCTCTCTCTCTCTCTATGTATTCTCTCTCTCCCTCACTATCTATCTATCTATCTTTCTTTCTCTTTACCTTCACACTTTTTCTCTCGCTCTCTCTCACTCTTCTCTCTCCCTCACCCTTTCTCTCTCAATAACATTATCCCTCTCATTTTCTCTCTTTTACTCCATCAATAATTCTTTTTCTCATTATTCTAGTACTTAATCTTTTGTTCTCTTATCTGTTATATTTCTCTCTATCTGTCAAGATAATAACTCATTAGTTTCTCCTAATCTCTATCTCTTTTTCTCTCTATCTCTCTCTTCTCTCTATCTCTCCTTACTTCCTTACTTCTCCCACACCTGATAACTCCTCTCTTTCTCTTATTAGTAGAGATAAAGAAAGAGAGACAAGTTGACAGTTTGGGAGAGAGTGTGTGTGATAGAGAAGGAGAGTGAGGAGAGATAGAGAAGATAAATTAAAATAAGAGATTACGAGAGAGAGCATGAGATAGGTAGCAAGTGGGAGCTCTCCCGGTATCTCTCTCATTATCCTTTCACACACTCTCTCACTCGGTGAAAGAGATCTAAAAGGGAAGGGAGGACAGAAGGGGAAGTGAGAGAAAGAGCTAGAGATAGAGAGATATAGTGAGTGAGAGAGAAAGTTGTAGAGGGAATGAAGGTGGCAGAGAGTGGTGAGAGAGAGACAGAGAAGAGAGGGTTAGAGTGAGAGAGGGATAAAGTTAGAGAGAGACTATTATAGAGAAAGATAACTGAGCAAAAGTAGGGAGAGAAGAATGTGATAGAGAGTGTGAGAGTAAGAGAGTGAGAGGTGAGAGAATTAGAAAGCAAGAGTGATAGAGGAAGAGGAAGAGATGTGGGAGAGAGAAAATGAGCGATAGAGAGAGGAGAGACAGACCAAGTGAGAAGAGAGTGAGAAGAGAGAGAGTGATGGTTAGAGTTGAAGAGAGATAAACCTCTCTTTCATCGATAGAAAGAGCAAAAGAGAGAGTAATTATCAAGGAAAAGAATAGGAGGAACTGTGGAAGAGGGTAAGAAATAGATGAAGTAGAGAAATACTAGAGATAATAAGTGGGAGGGACTTAGAGAAAGAAACAAAGAGAGAGAGATATAGAGAGAGAAAAAAACTAGAGGTTTCGGGAGAAAAAGAAGAGAGAAAGAGAGAGAGGAAGAAAGGGATGTAGAGTGAGAGAAAGCAAGAGAGAGGAAGCAAAATATAGTGAGATAGACCGAGAGAACCAAGAAGGAGAGAGATGGGAGGACAGTGAGAGACAGTGAGAGAGAGTGAGAGAGGGATTGTTTGAGAGAATAGAAAGGGATGGAGGGAGGTAGCATGATAGTGAATGAGTGAGAGACAGAGAGAAAGAGAGAACGAGTAAAGATGCTATATATAGGGAGGGAATATCGCTGGCCCTACTTCCAGATCTCCATCCAACATCAGATTTATAAGTCCTTATATTGGCAAGCCCAATAAGTTTTAGAGGTTCAATTTTCTCCTCATTCACTCTAAAATCAACTCATGTCTATTCACATAGTGTGAAGATTAGGGCAGAGTGTGCTAAACCACTAGTAGTCTCTCCTAAAGCAATAAATTGAGTGTTCTTATAAATAATAGAGCCTACATCTATCCTTCTCATCTACTGGATACAGAAGTTCAAGATGGCTCTATCTTTCGTAACCTACTATGATGATTTGTTGGTATCATTCTACCTGAAATAAAGTAGTGCCAGAACTTAGAAACTACATTTAACATAGAAAGAGGAAAATTTACCTTAACACCATTCTCCAACTTTCGAGCTCCTCTTTCATCAGTAAGAAAAGAAATAAATTCATCTAAGGCCTCTTACGTAGCAAAAAATGATTTGTATTGGTAGCTATACATAACTTCTAACTGATAAAAATCATTAATTTTCCTTGGATTAAACTTTACCATTTTCCCACGAACAAACACATAGTCTTCAGAAGTCTCCTTAAAATTGGCATAAAACTCCATCACTACACTAATAATAGCCTCGACAGTAAAGTAACAAAAATTCTCCCATTGTCGAGCATTGATTATTCTTTCAACTTCTCCACCCGGATTTTTAAATCCTCGATCCAGAATCACTTTTTTAGCTGNATCTCCTTAAAATTGGCATAGAACTCCATCACTACACTAATAATAGCCTCGACATTAAAGTAACAAAAATTCTCCCACTGTCGAGCATTGATTAATCTTTCAACTTCTCCACCCGGATTTTTAAATCCTCGATCTAGAATCACTTTTTTAGCTGTAAGTAGACTATTGAAATAAATGTTGGCTTTGTAATTGACAAACTTTTGATCATCAAAATCCACCTTTCTTTTTCCTTTGCTCATTCTTGGTGTCATGGTAATCTACAAAAATTTGATAAATTCCAAATAAATTCCCAAAAATTTAGAAAATCACAATGTGAAATGTTTTAAACTTAAATTTACTGTAAGAGCTCTTCACCAAATGATTTTCTCAAAAATCTTTTAGAAAATTTTGAAATTTTGAATCTCGACAATGTAAGATAAATCCTTGGTGAAAATAAAAAATTTGAAGTTCAAAGTGTAGCTCTTAACTAGAGAAGATGAAATCTAAACTTTTTTTGCCTTTAAAATTGCCTCAAATCCGAGCAATAGCAAGCCCTAGGTGTAAAAATTGGAGGTTGAAAGAGACTAAAAGGTAAAAATGGCATTTTACTGTGAAAATTGTGAATTTTAAGGGTGTTTGGGAGGTTTTTGGGTCGAAGGCGCGGTCAGCGCTAGTGGCCAAGAATTTATTTTTCTGTTTTCGCTAATTTCAATTTTCTTTCAATTTACTCCAAAGTTTATTTACTCTTTTTGAACACTAATTTTCATCTTAAAATAATTTATAAACAACCCCAAACTAACTTTTTAACAAACGGCTTTTAGAAGCACCAAGATCAACAGTTTCGTCAAGAGACATGGGATATATTGGAGATACTCTACAATTTACTATCCCAAAGTAAATTATTTGGCTGAGGCTTTCAACAAAACACTGGTACAAATTTTGAAGAAAACACTGGATGAAAAAAAGGGATTGGCACAATAAACTATTAGAAGCATTGTGGGCCTACCAGACGACTTTTAGGACTCCCACTCAGTGTACACCCTATATGCTCGTGTATGGAGCTGAGGCCGTTCTACCGCTAGAAGTCCAGACACCATCTCACAGAGTCGTCGTTGCCAACCAACTCACAATGAAAGGAAGCGCAAAACTCAGACTTGAAGAATTAGAGAGTCTCAAGGGAAAATGACTGGAAGCACAACAATATTTGGAGCTTTACCAGGCGAAGATGGTACAAGACCAAGACAAATCGGTCCGCCCAAGGACATTCAAAGTTGGTGACCTCGTACTTGTGCTTAAAAGGCATATTCTTTCACGCTGCAAAACATGTGGAAAATTCGAGCCCACGTGGGAGGGATCATTTATCATTGAAAAGGTCTACACAGTAGTAGCCTACTAGTTAGTGGACTTCCGGGGTGAAAGACCCATGTTTCCAATAGGTGGACGATATCTGAAAACTTATTATGCAACCTGGCACCGCTTGCCTCTGCTTGCTTTGAAACTTTGAAACTTTGATTGTTTTAGGGTTATCTATATGGCCAAATGTCTATGACCGGGTCCAAATTTTGTAATTAACCTCCATATAATGAAAATTTTGTGAAAGAAAATTTTAAAACTTCAAATGTTCTTCTTTCCACTTATAATTAAACAAAACTCATACATAAATTTCATTGCACCAAAATAAACTAAAATTTACTTTAATAAATACTTTGTTTTGTTCTTATTCATGACAAGTTTCGACCCACTGACTTTTTTCCTGTCGTCTGCAGAAAAATGTTGGGACAGCGGGTGATCTTTGCTTTCCAGGATGGCTGAAACCTCACATTAAATGAGGAGATGGCACCGCGGGGCGGTACCATAGACTTCAACGTGGATTTCAACCAGGTTGACATGGACTGCAAAGGTCCTCTAATGGATGTAGTCAGCTGCAAAGAGAAAGAGGGACTTCCTTCACTATTGAGAGTTACCACTAAAGATAATGTATCACACAAGGGTAAGAACGTGATAACAGAGCGAGATCTGATGGAGGGGCCCAGTCGTCTGCCCTCCATGGTAGCTACACCTACTGGAGGCTTAGTAGCCACCAATAACAAACGACTACCAAGTACTCCGCTTTGCAGGACGCAACACAGGAATGCCAGTGAGAAGAGGCAGAGAGCTTTTCTACGACAAGAACACAAAAGTCAAAGAGAGAGGAACAACTTGCTCACCCCTATACCTGAGGGGCACATTTACGATCCACACCTGAAAGAAACTTCTGCTAGCTTACCCACCACAGAATAAGAACCAGAGTTTGTGACAGATTCAAACACACTTTCAGTTTCAGATGTTTTGTGCTAGGGTTTCTCGGCTTGCAATGTTGAAATACCAGCCAGGACATCAGCCACGGGCGCATTTGTAGAATGCCCGGGTTGTAATGTTCTGCATCTACAATGTTTCAGTACATTGGAAGAATACACTTCAAGCACCAACGAGTCTCAGACTTTGGATTTCATAATGGATGAACCATATGTCCCACTAGGGATGGATCAGTATGTACTTTGGAGCCCAGGGTCGTACATCCCATTAGAGGTTGAGTCTCATGCTTCAGATCGATCAGCACCAGTTTGGGTTCCCGCCAACGCTCGAAGGAAGGAACGCCCGCGACAGCTGCCAACCCCTGGTATGGTAGAATACTACAAGATAAGCAGAGTAAATAAAATAAAATTTCAGTTTTATGAAGAAGTTCAGGGAAAGTTTATCAACATATTGGAAGGCCTGGAACTATATACCAGGGTTTTCTCTGAGATTGATGAAAGAAGCATTCTGGACTGTATCTTTGATTTAAGAGACAGAGGCCAAGCGGGCCTTCTCATGTAAAGGACATATTTTGAGCCAAAGAAATGGATGAGAGGGAAGGGAAGAATCACCATCCAGTGTGGCTGTTGTTATAACTTCACAAATGGCAGATAGGAGAATCCTCCTAGGATCCTCAGACATGATCAAGTTGATCCACTACCACTAATGATAAAATGGATGATCAAAAGAATGGTCAAATGGAATATTCTACCTGCTCCCTGCATTCCCAACAGTTGCATTATCAATATCTATGAAGAGGGTGATTGCATTCCCCCACAAATTGATCATCATGATTATGTGAGGCCCTTCTGCACGGTCTCATTTCTGAGCAAAAGCAATATTTTATTTGGAAAAGAAATCAATATTGTCGGATGGGGTGAATTCAGAGGTTCTATGGAGATTCCTCTTCTAGTCGGTTCAGTACTTATTCTCAAGGACAACGGTGCAGATGTTGCCACAGATTGCATTCCAGGAGTACGACACCGTAGGGTGTCTGTGGCTTTCCGCAGGATGGATGACAGAAAAATGCCATATGGATTCCAGCAGGACCCAAAATTGGAGGAGTTACTTCCATATGAGTTGTGAGAAGGTTGTACCTCTAAGTACATGTGAAGGGAACTCTTATCCTGGAGCATGAATTAGAAGGTATGCTTGATCAGGAGCTCAACATACCCGGTACAAAGGGTTCACTTTCTTTCTTTAACAGCATGACACATATCTGATGTATTCAGTCTACAATGTATTCATATCATGGGATCTTCTTGATGTATTTTGACATAGACTACATAATGTACCTTTTGAGGCGTTAGCCTATGTTCGGTTTATGACATCCTTGTTGGAGCAAATTAATGAAAATTTCTCTTAAATTGTGCCTTTCTGTCAGTTGCCTTTTTGTACGAGGGATGAAAGCCACGAACCACGTGTTGGTTCAAAATTTCATTGAACAAAGAAAGAAACAATAAATTTTTAAAATATAAATGAAAAAGAAAATGATCACCAATAAATAAACAATAAAACAAATTTCTTTTAAAAATCAACCAATTAAATTTGACACTTTAAAAACATATTTTTAAAAAATTAAATGTGATAAAAACAACAAGAAAATGAAACAAATCTATTGAGTGGATCCTCTCCTTTTTGTAGTTTCCTACTCTTGTGGAGCAGCACAACCGACTTTATCTTCATTAACTCTCTTCACATCCCCGCAGAATTTTGCATTCTGCACAAAACCCCACAAGACTCTACAAATCTTCTACAAAATCAACATTTCCATATGATACACTTTTGTAAATTCAACACCACAATCTTTTTGTAAATTTCAATATTCTCACATTTTGAGGTCGATACATAAATTTGGACTCTCTTCTTCGAATTGATACCTACATTTCAATTCTTACATCTTTGAATCGGTACCTAAATTCTGATTGTAACATTTCAAGGTCAGTACCTAAATCCCGAGTATCTCTTCTCGGAATTGATACCAAAATTTCAATTCTTACATCTTCGAATCTGTACCTAAATTCTGATTCTCACATTTCTAGGTCGACACCTAAATTTTGACTCTCTTCTTGGAATTGATACTTAAATTTCAATTCTTACATCTTCGAATCAGTATCTAAATTCTGATTCTCATCTTTCGAGGTCGGTACCTAAATTCTGACTATCTCATCTTTAAATTGATACCCACATTTAAATTCTCACATCTTCGAATTGATACCCACATTTTAATTCTCACATCTTTGAATTATTACCTACATTTCAATTCTCACATCTTTGAATTGATACCTACATTTAAATTCTCACATCTTCAAATTGATACCCACATTTCAATTCTCACGTCTTTGAATTGATACCTACATTTCAATTCTCAGCATCTTCGAATTGATACCTGCATTTCAATTCTCATATCTTCAAATCAGTCCCTAAACTCTGATTCTCATCTTTTGAGGTCGATACCTAAATTTCAAAACTCTTCTCAGATTTGATACCTAAATTTCAATTCTCATATTTTTTAATCAGTACCTAACTTTTGATTCCCATATTTTGAGGTTGATACCTAAAATTTTGACTCTCCCCTTAAGATTTTAGCCTAAATTTCAATGCTCACATCTTCGAATCAGAATCTAAATTCTGATTCCTACCTTTTGAGTTAGACACCTAAATTTTGACTCTCTTCTTGAGATTGATACCTAAATTTTAATTCTCACATTTTTAAATCAGTACCTAAATTCTCATTCTCACATTTTGAGGTCGATAACTAAAATTTTGACTCTCCCCGTGAGATTGATGCCTAAATTTCAATTCTCACATCTTCGAATCAGTATCTAAATTCTGATTCCTACCTTTTGAGGTTGATACCTAAATTTCAACTCTCTTCTTGAGATTGAAACTTAAATTTCAATTCTCACATCTTTGAATCAGTACCAAAATTCTGATTCTCATCTTTTGAGTTCGGTACCTAAATTCTGACCCTTCTTGTCTTTTCGAAATTGATACTAAAATTTCATTTTCCACCTCGGGGTCAGCACTTGCATACAAATCGCCATCCTCTACAAATTTCTGAAATTTCATAACTCAAAATTCACTCTTTGATCCCCCACGAGAGTACCTCCTTAATTTCAATCATACGATCATCCGCTAGTATCCCCAGCAAAACTAAAACAAATAACACACACAACTCTATACATACTTTTAAGTCTGTTTGACTTAGGAGTTTGTATTGATTTTTGTTGATCTCATCAGTCAACGCCAATACGCACGGTGTGCTTTCTCAGCACACCACACCTACTGGGGGTCCATTTGTTGACCTCACTTTTGGTTGAGGTTTAGTTTTTCTTTTTTTTAGTAGCCTAAGGTCTAGCCAAAAGACTTTCTTATTGACTATTCTTAGAAAACTAGACATGGAACCCTAACCATTAGAAATTCTACCCTCTTCTTTTCTAAACTTGAAGTTCCACATATTGATCCAAACCTCTAGTACCTAATAGGTGGGGTCACTATAAGGGAAACTCAAGACGAGTCACCCTTAGGACTTCTGGACCTTAGGGTTGACCCTGGGTGTTGGTCTGGAGCTAAGGCACTCACTACACTCATCTATCACCCTTAGGATTGCTGCACCTTAGGGTTGACCTTGGGTGTTGGTCTGGAGCTAAGGCACTCACTACACTCATCTACACTATCCTTAGGGTTGACCTTGGGTGTTGGTCTGGAGCTAAGGCACTCACTACACTTATCTGCACTCTGCTGGATCTTAGGGTTGACCTTGGGTGTTGGTCTGGAGCTAAGGCACTCACTACACTAATCTGCACCCATACAACCCTGAACTCAAATTTCTAGCCTAGTTCCCTTGATCTTTTGGGATACTCATGTAGATGGTCGTGGGTGTTGGTCTGGAGCTAAGGCACTCACTACACTCATCTACACTCACAATCACTCACAACGATGAACTCAAATTTTTAGCCTAGATCTCTTGATCTTTTGGAATAGTCATGTAGATGGTCCCCTTACTCAAATTTCTAGCCTAGGTCCCTTCATCTCTTTGGGATACTCATGTAGATGGTCTCCTAAACCTACCAGCCCTAGGGCTATGGTTTAACTAAGACCACTACATACCCAAAATGGGACTTCCTTTGGCCATGGCTCAATTAGGGTGATTAGTTATCCAATCCGATAAAAAATACCCATCTTGGCCATTTGCCCCTAAACACCCCCAAATTACCGAAATATCTCTCCATAGACAAAAATTCCAAAAGTTCCAAACATTCCCAGAAAATCTCAATAAACCCAAAATATTTCCAATTTCATTTTTCTCAACTACCACATGACCCAATTTGGTCAATTTGACCATCTTTAACCAAAACTCCCAAATTTGCCTTTAAGGGCACGAATTTCCCCAAATTCAACTCAAATGTCCATCAATTTGATCTCAATTGACCCAAATTCCAATCCTAAACTAAAATTAAGTTTTGATATGGCCAAGCTAAACCAAATCTAAGTTTAATTGGCCCATGATTTGAGCTAAATTTTTGGTATAGGTTAAACCAAAATTTTGGTCACATGACCTTATCCCACCAAATTGAACCCATAGCCTAGTCAATTGACCCCAATTAAAGTTGGAAAATCTTCATAACATCCTTATACATCAAAATCAACCAACAATTGGCCTTGGTGAAGCCTCAAATCCATTTGATTTTTGCCTTAATACAAAATTCCAAAATTTAGCCCCAAATTGCTAAGTCCCTAAATTTAACCGAATTGATTGCCTTAACCCCTAAATTGGCATCCAATTCATGTTGAAAACTTTTCATGGGGTCCCTATTGACCATTTACCAAAATAAATTTGGAATTATCCCAAGGCTAGCCCGGGCCAGACCCAAGCCTAGCCCAACATGACCAAATTGATTAAAATTCAAAATTCCCTCAAATCGACCCTTCAATTGAGCTCTAAACCACTTTCACCCTTCACAAAAGTTGTTCCTTATGATCGTCTAAACCAAATGCAACATTTATTTGGGTCATTTTAAATGGCTAACCTAACCCAAACCTAAGCTTTGATCACTTGAACCCACTTGAATCGATGCACTAAATGTGACCTAACCACCCTAAAGTTACCAAATTAACTCAACCACAACCATTAGTTGGACTTAGTGACGAGTCCAAACACCATGAAACCACCTAAATCAAGCCATGGACCAAAGGTCCTCCAAATTAAGAGATCTTATTTCCAAAATTGCATGTGCTTAAGATATCCTTACCAAAATTAGGTATTTTTGCACTAAATTGTTGTGACATATTCCCCCTGGTCGGCCGACCAGCCTAGTGGCCAGAAAAGCTCAAAACCAAGAGAAATCCCCATGGGACTTCACCTAAATCAAATCTAGAGTCCAACTCAGCCAAATTAATTGATGGAGCTCATCTGCCCTCTGCCTAAGCACCACAATGCACCCAAACTTATGCCCTGAGAGCCACCCCATGGAATTTTTTTAAAAAACTCACCTCCACGACCATGGGAGGTGAACTAAAATTTTCTTAGAGAGGCCTCTCCAAACTTCTTACAGAGCTTCCCTAAGATCCCCTCAGTGCATTCCAACTATTTTTCCCCATCAATTCCCACTGCAGGAGCTTAATTTTGAGCTTGAAACCTTGTCGAAAGCCAGGAAAAATCTCATTACACCTCCACACTCTACCAAACTCAAATTAAGTCTACCCACACCTTCACAACCAAGAAAGAAGCCAAAGCCCCATAAAATCCCCCTTCCACAGAGCCTCTACCATAGCTCTAGACCAACACCCGAATCTATTCGTGATCGAATTCATACCTAGGCCTTACACCAAGACCATGGACTCAATCCTTAGTCTCCTTGGACCCTAATGAACGTGTCAAGACCCTCTGATTGAAGCTACACTTCTCAGAGCAAAGGTATAAAACCTTACCTCCTCTCGAGCCTATTTCATTTCTCCATTTACTTAGAGGTAATTTGATTGCTTGATTATCGTATGGATGTGTTCGTCTCACTTAGTCGAGTCCATAGGATTAAGACCGAAGTGATTTGGCTGAGTCCAGGCTGAGATCTTAGGGTTTTAATGTGGACGGTCACAGATCACTCTGTCGGGGACGATGACGGGGAGTCGTTTGATCGAGCGTGTATCAAATGGACAGAGGAGATCGAGTCAGACAGCGCTTCGGGACAAAAACAGCGGGCCGAGTCAGCACTGAGGTGGATGGAGACGTCAAATGGGAGCGCGTCGCGTGGAGCTTTGGAATTGTCGTAGGTTGAGGTGGCACGCGCGGTTTAAATAGACAAATAGGGCTTTTTCCTATTTTTTTAAATACCCCTAACTTAAAAAATTCATAACTTTGTGTAGAAAAATCACAAATATAAAATAAAAATATCCACTTGCTCAGTAAACAGAGGAAAATAATGTGGAATAAATTTAAAGTCTATTTGATCATATTTTATTTTTAATTAATTAAACACTATTTTGAATCATTTGATTCTCCATGCATATTCACACATCACCTTGGCTTGAAAATTTGGCATGTTGTAGCCCATGTCAAGGGAAATATCCTCTGATTTTTCCAATATCATAAGATGTCCCTTCACAGAGATCCATATTTTTCAAGTTTCTACACATTATTTCTTTAAAGTAATCATGAAAATTATCATGTTGATTAGAAAATTCCAAGAAAATTTTGGAAGGTCCCCCGTGACCAGGGAAGCTTTTGAAAATAATTTCATGGGTCAAGCCATTTAAAATATTCCTAATTTTTACAAACCCTAAAACATTAGGATAATTAACTTTGGAAAATATAAACATTTAAATGAATGGATTTTTTTATCTCCACTATGGTTCCTAATCCAAAGAACTCACCATAAAAATTTCAAAATATTTTGAGTTCATTTGATAACTTAGGTTGATTTTTAAAGATAAACATTACTTTTGGCATTTAAATGATTTTTAAAAATTAAAATACAACTCAAAAAATTATGAAATTTAGTTTTTTGAGTTCTCTATGATCAGGGGTATGTTTAAAAAATAAAATAATATTTAGAATAAGAACTTGATTTTTTAACCTATTTTAAATATTTAAATAATTAAAAATCCCTAAAAATCACAAAAATAATAAAACTCATGGAAATGCTCTAAATTGCTTACTAAGAACTTAGGAACAATTAGAATATTTTTCCTGGTTTTCTAAACAAAGATATTGAATTTTAAAGCTTAAAATAATTTTTAAAGGCTAAAAAATGGATTTCCACTAAAATAATTCCAATAAATCAAATAAAATTTATAAAAAAAAAAATCTTCTCTTATGAGTTTTCTAACTTTAGGGAGACTTTTTAAAAATATAAAACTTAATTTTCTCTATTTAAAATTTTTTATATTTAATTAATAGCCCATAAATTAAAATAATTCTTAAAATTCAAATAAAATTCAATAAATCATGAAATTTGGTCCAAAGACTTCTCTAGTTTAATGTTACCTCCTATAAAAAATTAAAGGGATTAGGATTTACCTTGATCAAGTTAGGAATTTTCTTTGAAAAATCCTATTTTTGCATGAAAATAATTATATAAACTAAACCAAATTTTGAAAAATCACATTTTCTCCTCTGATGTCTTAACTGACCCTTGAATGAGGTAAGATAAAAATTCCAAAGTCATTTGAATTGAATTTGACAAATTATGAAGTGATAGAGCCATAGGGGCAAATGTGTAATTTTGGAAAATTAGCCTTAATTAACTTTTAGGCTTAATTTAAGGATGGAAATGGGTAACCTCTGATCTTATTCACTTTATTTGATGTTGGAAACACAAGGGGTTAATTGGTAGAAACAAATCTCACTTTCTTACATAAGTTAATAAATTTCTAAATTATTGAAATTTGGAAGTTCATTAAAATAAAATGAACCTAGGACTTAGGGGTTTGATTTTGGGTGTTAATAACTCATCAATTTAATACCCCTATTTTGATGTTCAAATAAGATTCAAATTATGAATCATGATCACCTAAAGCTTAACCTTTTCAAAGCTAACTAAGACACTCACCTAGGTCTCAAGGGCTTAGTAGTGACTTAGGCTAAATCAAGTTTCATTTAAATAAGGATTAGAAAAGTAAAAGCTTAGTAGTGACTTAGGCTAAATCAAGTTTCATTTAAATAAGGATTAGAAAAGTAAATATCATTAAAAATTAAAACAACTTTCAAACATTACAAGTCAATATTAATGATTAGAAAAGTAAACATCATTGAAAATTAAAACATCTTTCAAACACTACAAGCCCAATTAGGACCAAAATTTGGCTAAGTGTTCCAATAACCTTGCCTCTTTAAGGGTTTTCACCCACATAATTCTTAAATTGAATCACAAGTGATAATGCCCTTATTCTTAGGGATAATTGAGACATCAATGCTCACTGAGCATTAAGGTTATTTACAGGATGACTTATTAAGCAACATAATAAGTTTAAAAGAACTCGGGATTTTCCACCAGCAGCGAGAGAGTAGCACGGACCTGCTTCTTTCTCGAGATCTGTTGGATACCTCAGAGATCTACTCAACTTAATATGTTTTGCTTGACAGCATCATCCTTAACTAAACTCCTAAGGACCCACCAAGATATGACCTAGGGTTAGATAGATCGTTAAGATTTTACTTCCATGTTTCATATAAGCGAACTTATTATGCATTTTAAGTTTCAGGTGGTGGAATGAGAAGACTCATCAGGTACGCTTTTTCAATTTTTAGTGTTGTCTTTCTTGTACTTTCATATTGTACTTTTATACATGCAAATTAGCATGCTAAACAACGACGACACCCTTCATGAAAACTAAAACTATCAGGATAGCCACAAAACCAAAACCAAAACTAAAACTAAAATCAACAAGATAAAGTTCACCGCCACAACAATCAGAATATAAAACAACTCAAAATTTAATCACAAATATCACACAAAACTACAACTTCAACTAAATTAAGACGTCTCTATGGATGACCGGGAATTCCTCGGAGGAGGTGACCTACGGTTGCTAACAAAGCTTCCCACGATCTAAATGAAATTATGGAACTCATTAAGTTTAGTTTAGTAAGTTCTTTTGGACTAAGTCAATCCAATAGAAAATAGTGGCACCGGAATGAGGGAACCATGGAATGCTAGCCGGTGTCACTCTAATCAACTTTAATATGCCCCTATAAAATTTAAAGAATTTAAACTATAGGGCCACCTGATTTGACATTATAACTTGACACACTAGAAAACTCAAACTTGTCGCAGCAAAGAGCTTTGAGCTAGCACGGTCAATAGCACGGTCATCTTCAACAGCAAAACATGTCTTCCTTAGCTAAACCAATCTTCCTTCCTTAGACTTAAACAACAAAGCCATAGAACTTCGAGGTTGGTTGTTTATGCAACGTAAATCCTCACCTTATCTTTAGGCTTTTGTATAGCCCTGCTATAAAAAATAAGCCCTAACTCGTCTTAGGATTCCGAGGTTGTCGTCGGTCACGACCTAAATCCTTACATCTTCCAGGTTATTTGGGTGATCGTTTCACTCGAATGTAAGCCCTAACTAATAAATATTGGCAAGTTGAAGCACTTAAAATTTTCTCCTCAAAGCTGAAGTTGAACATTAGGATAGCTTGGGAAGTCACCGGGGTTCTCCTCCGGATCCATGATATCTCTTAGTTCTTATTCCTTTTGATTATACAATAAAATGTTCCAAATTTGAACTGATCCCCTTTCACACCTCTACGTCCGATCTTGTTGAAAAGTCTTACCCTTTGAAACTCCTTGAAGATAATATTTCTTGATTTTTATTGAGAGTCTTTTTAGATGACTTTGGTCATTTAAGATGTAATTAACTATAAGGGTTTGCCTTTATAAGAAGCATGTCTGAACTCAGCTTAATATAAACCCTATTTAATCTTTTATATTAAGTAGGGGAACTTGTCGGCAAATACAAAGGTTTCACAGACCAAACAGATGTCATATATTGCTTAGTTTATTTGATCAAGCCTCATCCTCAAGTCTTGTGTTTATCCTTCGGGGTAGATATATGATTTGATGTATAGTGCTCTTTCATTTAAACTATGAAAAATATGGGGTCAGTTTGATTTCATATTTTTTCTAAAACTAAGTATATATGTAAATTAAAACGTCCTTCTGAAGTGGGCAACAAAATTTTGATTCCGGTGACCGGTAGGTTCTTATGAGCAACTCCTCCAACCAAAAACAGCGCCGACACTTTTCAGCAAGTTTCTTTTGAATTATAGCTCTGCACTCCTCACTAAGTGCAATAGTCTCATTATCTTCAAACTTCCTTTTCTTGTTGAGAATATCCTTCATAAACTGTACATAGCTTGGCATTTGTTCTAAACATTTAGCAAATGGAATATTGATTGTAAGCTTCTTAAATATTTTCAAANACATTTAGCAAATGGAATATTGATTGTAAGCTTCTTAAATATTTTCAAAAATTTTGAAAATTACTTATCCAACTTCTGTTATCGAAGTCTCTGAGAAAATGGAGGTGGTGGTTTTTCTAAATCAATTTTCGACAGAGAAATATGTCTTTTAGAATCTTTTGGAGCATCTTATTTTTATTCTTCAATTTATTCTCTCTCTACTTCAATCTCTTTTTGAATCCTACCTTCCTACTCTCATCCGCTTCTAGGTTGTACGCCTTTAACTTGCTCTTTATTCTAGTCTTTTAGATTTGATTCAGTATTATTAGGACGTGTTCCTTGGGATCTATTACTTAATGAACTTGCGATTTACCCATGTTGATACTCTGTATTTCTAATTGTAGCTCCTTGACTTTGTAATTGATTACCCATTTGTAACCCCACTTCTTCTATAGACAACTTCTTATCTTTAAATTGTGTATTACTCTTGATACCTGGAGGATAAGTAGATCTATAATTATTATTCCCTTGGTTGTTCCAGTTTCCTAATGGGTACCTTGGTTATTCCCCCATTACTGATTATTACCACTTGAATTGTTATTCCAGTTAAAGTTGGGATGGTTCTTCCAACCTGGGT